>RJWJ010032972.1:0-18210 GCA_004363605.1 Indri indri
GATTCAGCAGTGGACCAACCATCAAGTGATGAACTAGCTACACTCCATGGACTTGGTGGAATATGCCCCCCAATCTCAGAGGCAGTGGTGTCCATGGTGGGCTCATGGTAAAACTCTGTTTCAATTTAATATTGACTTATTTTGTTTCCTTTAGTTTAATGAGTAAGATATTACCAGTTTGCTTGTCATAATCCTAAAATCATCTAACCCAGCCCTCCTGCATCATTTCTGGGGAATGTTTCCTTCCAGAGTATTTTTATTTATGTCATATAACTCTAGGTTGCACTTAAGCCCAGCTCCTCTATAGTCTTCTTTCCTGTTGAATAACATCTATCCACTGTCTCTTATTTGATCATGATTTAAAACCCCTGTAAAGATACAGATTATATTTCTGCATATTGATGTTGCTTGCATAAGGAGCCGGCTTCCAAAGGCAGCACCCCAAAGAGACAGGAGCACTGACATTGTAATGCCTGAAGCCTGGATTTTAGGACCAGCTCTACCACTCACTAACTTGGGCAAAATGAAAAAAAGATACATAAGTTAAAGATCATAGTCCATACCCTGACTACTGCTGTTGGCATGGTCATTGGAGATAATGAAAATGAAAGAGCTTTGCTAATTGTACAGCACAATACAAACATGTATGACCTATGGTGCCTTTAAACGCTCTGAGTTTTTTTTTTTTTTTTTCTTTTACAGGTTCTAGAACCTTGTTTTACTATGGAAACAAAGGCTCAGTTATTGAAAGTCCCACTGAAGAAGAGTTTGTTGCAAGGGTATTTGGCCACTCATTCAACCTTCTGATCGGTGCTGAGGCCCAACTCCAGAAGAGAGATGCCATAGGGTTGCCAGACTATGTACGTCTAACAGCTACTGCCAAAGTGAAAGTTGGTTCAAACTCATATCATTTAGTAATTGCCTGAAGCAATGGCTCTTTTGACTATTACGTGGTTATTCTATCTTCTGAGATTTACTAAGTTTTATAGATAGGTTGAAGGTATATGTATCTTTAAGAGTAATTGGGACAATGCATTTTGAAGGTTTCTGCCAAGTCATTTATTTTATTAGAGTTAACAGTAATAAAGAGCATGATGTTGTTTTCTGTGATCGATATATTGCCAAGGCAGAGAGCCCGTGACTTGGGTCCAAATACTGATTGCAGTTGTCCTGTTTTTCCTATGGATAAGTCAAATATAAGAGGAAGATTTCTCCTTGTACAGATTCAGCTTGTCTGGCTTATAATTGACCAGCATTGCAAGTCAGGAAAAGATGCTTAAGAAATGATTCAAGGAAGATCAGCAGAGACTGGATATTTCCTAATTTACCTGGATTTGTGGATGTTACCAAATTCAGATTATTGTTTCTTCTCTGAAATCATTCCTACTTGTTATCTCAATGAACTTAATGTGGAGATAAGGTTTACCAGCTCTTCCAGAAATATGTACCGGATTCTTTGTTTTTTTAAGCCCCTCTGTCTGCCTGAGCACCTTCTCTTTGGATCCTTTTCTCCTTTAAAAGATGTGCCAGGTTTGAAACCTCTGCAAGAGTCTCTTAAATTCTCAGTCATTAGCCTGATCACTGTTTCCTTAACAGATAGTTTCAGAGACCATCCATTGACTAAGACGGAGTTTCTCTTCTAAGCATCACTGAAAGTTTTCTCTCCAAAGAGTGAGAATTCTTTTAGCAGGCACTAGTCCTATATGGAAGCAGAACAGGCATACAAGGTAAGCATAGCCTCACCCAAAGAGAAAATACAGTAAGGACCATTTTCTTTTGCTGATCTTAGATTGGAAAACCTTGCAAAATTGTATTCAGTCCTGAGAAATCCCATTGTATTAAGTCCCATCTAATCGAAACTCAGGTTCTTGGCATATTTTGCTTATCAGAGTGACTATCCAGCTAGTTGGTGTGGATAAGAATAAGATTAATCTTCTGAGATTCGTAACAAGGATTATTTATTATATTTGGATACATCACTTCCATGGCTAGGATGCTGTTGTTTTTGTTATATGAATTTAGTTATCCAATTGCTTTTCTCTGTATGACAGAGTGAATAATTAAATTATGCATGTAGGGAAGAGGAGGTGCAAAAGAATTATATGTTATCCATCCTTTGTCATGTGAATTTTATCAAATCCCTGGATGTTTTTGTTTGCTTTTCTTTTAAAGTGAAAGAAACTTACCTTCAGCAATTTTCAGAACCCGAGAAACAAGAAACAAGAAGATGGTAAAGAATATGTTTGTCCAGTGGAATTGGGACAGGCATCAGGAAGTGCATCTAAGAAAAGCTGTGGACCTGGTTTGGACATGTGCCTGTGTGACGAAGATGATTTGGACTGGTTAGAGCAGGTAAATACAATCCTATCTATCTCTTTGAGTGTGCTTCCAGCACTCAAACACTAAGTGGAAACTTTGTATACTGCATCTGCTAATCAAGGATTATTTCCTCATATAACTAAAAATAAAGATAATAAAATAATAGTAAATACTTTCAGACTACTTACTACATTCCAGGTACCATCCTAAGCCCTTACTAGGTATTAATGTTCATGGTAATCTTAAGACAGAAAGAGTGTTGTTATCCTCATTTTAAAGATAAGAAAACTGAGTCATGGAGAGCTTAAATGACTTGCCCAAGGTCTCCAACCTGTCAGGCCGGCTCCAAAGCCTGTGCTATTTAGCTATCTTATACTGTCTTGGTACTAGGGAAATCTACATATTAAAACAAGTCAGAAATAGACAGGTCATCCTAACCTTTTCAGATTAAACTTACGGGACTGCATATAGTTCTCTTAACCAGAATTCCTTTTGGTACTATTACCAAAGTCATTAGACTAGATGTGGCAGTAAAATGTTTCTTCTAGTTTTTTGCTTCCAGTAGCACTAATGAGAGGAGATTATCATCAAAAGTGTTCTGTTGCTCCTACCCTATTCAATACCATTTGCATTATTTCTTCTTAGAGTTTCGTTCATTTTGTTGCATGTTCCTTGAAATTACGAAAATGAGTATGTCATGTTGTGATTTGTTGTTTGCAGATGGAAGATTCAGAAGGGACAGTGAGACAAGCAGATGCATTCTCTGAAGGCATCGACAATCTGATAGTAAGTTGGTAAAATGAATTGAAAATGTCTTTCAGAATAACCCCAAAGGACTGCATGCATTTGGAGAATGCATAGTTCTGAGCTCTTGGCTGTCAGTGTGTGACTCCCTGTCTCCTTGTTTTCTGGCACATGTTAAAAGAAGACGACATGTTTAAAGACTTTGCTGCCTGTTCCCCCGGTGCCAGCATCACAGACAAAGACTCAAATATTTGACTCTAGCACCTGTACACTTATGAATGAGAGTATAATTGTTTTTCCTCTATTTGATGTAAAAATATATTCTATTTAATAAAGGGTTGCATTTAAGATGAGTCTTTTACCACAGTGTTTTCATTCACATCCACAGTACGGAGGATTTGGGGAGCAGGAACAAGTGTGTGAATGATTTTGTCAGATCTGAGTTCATTGCAGCTATCTAAGTATGGCATTATGCACTTTCAAAATCAGTATGTGGAATTCCTTTAAAAAGCATTCAGTGCACCCACTAAATGCTAGCCATGCCTCTACTTGCCTCTTACTATTTTTTCATGTATTTTTCTAAATATATGTGTATATACAGTACGGAGAAAATAGAGCATTTATTTTGTGACATAAGGAAGATGGTGAAAAGATCACATTTTAAAAAAAATATGGTGATCAAAATTTCTTATGCCAGCTGGTTCCTGAAGAGATCGGAATGATCTTTCTTTCACCACAACTGAATTTTAACAATGTTGATCATTGAGCTAAATCAATATATAGGAAAAACTCCTCTTTTAATGAAACACCACAAAATTGTTGAACACTTAAAGAATTTCGGTCATAATCTTGGATCCATTTAATTCATAAGGAAGAACTTGAGGGACATTAGTATACTATTAACTTGAATATATCCAGAAGCCCCTTCTTCCAAAAAATCTGTAGAATAATCCAAAAACAAAACAAAACCTTTACAATGTTATATTTCTTATTTTTGTCTTTTTAAAATACATCATTACATCAAAATAATAAGTCTACCTAAACATATTGAGTATACATTTCTCAGGCTATCAATGAATGGAGCTTTTTAAAAAGCTGAATATTTTTCTGAACATTTTGTTTAAATCAGAGCTCAAAAAATTGAGGCTGTAAAATTAGTTTTATAATGGCTATTTTGTGGTGATAAAATGTGGTTCACGTTTTTCAATAGCTAGCAATGAGCCCAAATATTCTTTGTAAAGAAAATAGAAAGCTGCAACAAAAATCTGCTCTATGTTTATTTTTTTAGGAATATTAGAAAAATATTCTGTTTTTTATTCAGTGCTACATAATTCCTCATGGTAGCCTACCATTCATTATTTGGTACCTGTATTGGCCTCTTACTATATTTGGGTTTTAACATGACTATATGTCACCACTTGAAAAACTCGATTTGTCGTTATTAATAGAACCTGATTAAGAATATCAGGAGACTGTTACAGAAGCCAAAAATTCTTTATTCAGGACAGTATAACATAACTAACTGATGATATGTAATAAGATTAAAAAATTTTCGATGATGTATTTTGTCTACAAATGTGCACTGCTGGTATTATCATATGAAAGGAAATAAAGTTGATTTATGATTGGCTCATATTTTTATTGTGTTTAGGGTAAGTAATCTGCCCTCTTCTGTAGTTGTGTGATTTATTAGGAATGGCTGTGATTTTTGTGGTTGGTATTACTGTAGCATTGATAGTTCTAATATGCAATTGGGAGGGGAAAACTGAAGGATTGTTATTTTGGTAATAAGAATAGAGCAATTCTAAACATGAACAAGTATATGTATAATTAGAACATTTCAAACTAGTTATCTT
The DNA here is from genome assembly GCA_004363605.1 of Indri indri. Taxonomy (NCBI): domain Eukaryota; kingdom Metazoa; phylum Chordata; class Mammalia; order Primates; family Indriidae; genus Indri; species Indri indri. The sequence goes on from RJWJ010032972.1 coordinate 4,920, forward strand.
TAAAGATTCAAAATACTTATTTCTAACTAGATATTTTAACTTGGGAAAGTGAGCGTATTTAACTGAACCTTAAAATATATTGAAAATATTTCTTTAGATGATGAGTTCACTGTATCAGCAATCACAATAAACATTTTATTTAATTAACTATAGAATTTTCTTAGCTATGTCAGACTTTTTGTTTTCCTTAGGATGGTTTTAGTCCTTGAGCTTACAGAAAATGGTTTATTGTTTCATTTTTATGTTACCAAAAACCTTAAATTGTCTTAGAATAACAAGATCAGGATTGATGTTGAACAATTAACTCTGTATTGTAAAATTCTCTATAACTATTATGTTGTCTTTTGGGTACAACAGAAAAAACATCCAAAACTGGAAGGCTGCTGAAAAGAAAGGTAAACAATTTATGTACTTCACTATATACTATCTTAATGGTTCCTGCAGTTCTAATGTGAGACACGTATTTATCATGAGGCAAGAGGATGCTGTCAGAGAAAGCTTTACGAGGTCATGTTTACAGGCCCCAGCCCTGGCCGGGGTTAGTCTTCCGACTGTTTTTTTGATCAATACCCAAAGAATGGATCATCTTTGAGAGGTGGGCTAATGCACATACATACTCCCAGGAAACAGTTGTATAAACCACAATATAAAACTATTTTTCATGATGTCTGTAATGGTCTTGCAGTCTGGGATGTACGCATGAATCTAACCAGTTTGGTCTCACTCTGTGGGCATCTCTCTGGAGGAATTCAAATTATAAGGTCGGTTGGTGAGCATGGAGTCAGAACAAAGGTACATTAGTTGGAAGTTAAATGATACCAAATTACAGTCATCTAGATGAGTCATTTTCACAAGAATATTACCCGCTTCTAGGACATACACTACACTGGTTTTGATATTGCTCAGATGGGCGTTGTTGAATTTTGCCACTTTAAACCCTACTTTTGTATGCTGGCCGTCCCTTCCTATTTAATACAGTTTCGTTTAAAAAAAACTTAATATGATTGAGTAACTATTAAGTACTAGTTTTTCCCTGGGCCTAGGAGAGATGTAATTTCTCGTTATGTATTTATTCAATCAGTTTAACCTTAATTTACTTATTTCCATGTACTTATTCTTTATTTTCCATGTTCCTTATTTCCAAGTTCATAAAGTCCCCTGTTGTACTGACTTCCATCAAAGCGGTTTTAGAAATTATTTCAAAAATATATTAACTCAGTCTTTCATAAGCAAAATGTAAAAATTTTGGTAAAAGTCTAGTTAAGTAAATAAATAGAGAAATTGTTAGTGAAGGAAATGTAACATGAAAGGGAATCCTTGCCAGAGGGTCGAGGAGAGCGTGCGGAAATATGTAGACAGGTTTAGCGTTTTTCCATTCGAACAACAGCAGCTTTGTGAGAGGTCAGATTCGACGTAGATTGCAGTTCTGCTTTAATTTCTTGTAATTGCAGCTTTTTGCTTTAATGAATGTTTCTATTTCAAATACGAAACTATTTTGTGTTTCTTAGGCACTCCGTCCTAGGACAGAGGCAATGACTGTGGACCAGACTGGCCTAGCGTTTACCCTGCCGCAGAGCCATTTAAACCCTCTGCAGTCCCTCTTCCTGAAAGAATGGGTTATCCAGTAAAAAAGGGCATGCCCATGGCAAATGAGGGAAACCTAGAACTTTTAAAGGTAAGGTAAATTTTCGGTTCATTGGCGAAGACACCTAAATAAATGCCGATCTTCCTCCCTTCTACCCTCCTTTATTTCCAGGCTCGGTAGATAGCAGCTTACTATATTTTAACTTAAAAATTTGCGCAGGTCATAATGGATGTTGTAATTTGATTATCCATGTTAAAGAAGACTCAAAAAATCCTAAGCATTGAAAAATGTAATTAATGAGTCCTACGCTTCCCTTGTGGCCTTTTCTATTGAATCTTTTCTTTACTATATTTTCAAGTGGAACTAAGAAAAGTGAAATAACCTAATTTGAGATGGAGATTTGGGAGGTGAAGGTTCCAGTTTTAAAAAAGGAATTTTAAAACTTTCTTTCCAGAAAGATGCAATATTACTCAGTAGTCTCATTATAATCAACCAAATTTTACTTCTTTATATTTCTTAAAGCAAAATAGGTTATACTTTATTTGACAGGATCTACAGTGATTTATGAACAATAGGTTTTTAAAAGAAAATAAGTTGAATTAAAAGAAAAAAAAAACCTTTTTTAGAGACAATGTCTTGCTGTTTCCAGGCTGGAGTGTGGTGGCTATTTACAGACACAAACATAGTGCACTGCAGCCTCAAACTCTCGGGCTCATGTGATCTTCCTGCCTCAGCCTCCTTAGTAGCTGGGACTATAGGCGTGTACCACCTTGCCTGGCTACGTGATAGTTGAATTTTAATGAGAAATATGAGTTAATATTTGAACGTCTGCAGTTTTAGATTCCATCATGACCCATGACAACCTACTTAGTTTTCTCATTGTGTAGATGGATAAAATAATGCTACCTGTCTCATTAGGTTTTTAGGATAATAAAACAACAATAACAGGTAATAGCACTGGTTATGTATGAAGCACCATTCTAAGTGCCTTATATATTTTAACTTTGATTGTTCCCATATTACAGATGAGGAATCTAAGGCACAGAGAGGCTAAGTAACTTTCCCAAGGTCACACAGATTGTGTGTGTTGGACTCAGGATTTGAACTCAGGTAGGTACAGCTCCGGGGCCAGTATCTTCAACCACTTTGTAGCCCTGCCTCTGGTGTGGTTCTGTACTTGGCACATTAAAAGCCATTAAGAACTGTTAATCGATATTATCCACATAAACATGTTAGTCAAGAATTTAGAAATTTAGGTTTGGAGTCTAGGCAAAATCCTAGATTAATGGATCATCCCCATAGCGCAGTTACATAAACAGTGACGATAGATGAAGTCTCCAAACAAGAGTATGTAGAATAAAAAGAGAAGCAAGCACAGTCTTTAGGGAACTCTTGACACTTAGAAATGGTCAGGCGGAAGAAAAGTTATTAAAGAGATAGAGAAGGAACTGCCAGAGAAGTGGAGGACAAATGTGGCCAAGGGAAGAAACACCCGACATGAGTGGGCTGTCTGTGCCATCCGGTGTGGCGATCATCCCAAGGGTGGGTCTGAGAAACAGCTCCTGGTCCAGCTGCCAGGTCAGTTCGTGAACTTGGAGCGAGCAGTTTTAGTAGCACGGCAGAGGTGGAATCTAGAGCGCAAAGACTTGTGGACTACATGGGAGAGGATGAGTGGCAGAGACAGGGTAGATAGCCTGGGCGTGAGGAGGGTGCGGGTAGAGAGGATGATGTCAAAGAAGGGAAAGGCAGGAAGGAGTGAGTGCAAGGTCCAGGGGAGAAGGACAGGGATACACTCAAAATCTGGGGAAGGGTGGTGGGTTAGCCTTGAATTCCATAAGAACCCATCTTCAGAGGGAATGGAAGAAAGGATGGGGGAAATGGAACGAAGGGATGAGAGTTGCGGAGGTTCACTGCACGCAGTGGCATTTTTCCGTAGAGCAGGAAGCAGTGAAAGGAAATGCATAGACAGCTACCTCAGGCTCCTGAGAGGCTGGCTCTGGGGATTATTGTTGTGCAGGAGAAATTTGAAGAATGAGGGGAGTCTCTCATCTAAACAGTACAAACCGACACATTTGCCAGGATGTGTCTCCAGGCAGGAAGTTAATTTACTGAAGTAGAAAGTAGTGGTACAAAAGAAAAAAAAAGGTGGAGAAATTAGACAAAGGAAAACTTGACTGTATTTGAAGGAGGCATTTTTAGGCAACCAGACTTAATGGCTCACTGACCAACTTCTTAGGGAAACTCGAGCACTCTGAGTGGTGAGAAACAGCCTGGTTCTGAAGCCACAGCCAGGGTTTGGTTAAAACAAAACCACCGAGGCACCAGGAAATACTCTGCAGAAAGGAGTTGTCCAGCAGCGAGGCCTGGGCTTAAATGCTGCTCAGTGAAAGGTCATCTTTAGTTTTCAGTTTAATTATTTCTAGAAAGACCTTTAGTTGAAAAGACATTGGGTTGTGACATTTCAGCAGAGTCATTGTGGTAAAGATATCGGGGATGGGAGAAGAGGATGGAAGAAATGCAGTAATGAAGAGTGTGGTACCAAAAATCACTATCTTATCAGTCCATTGGTGGGTCATTTGGGGGTTGCTTTGAAAGATGTCAGTAAAGGCTTGTCTAAGTCTGTGCAGATATTTAGACAGGCGTAATGTTCTGGAATTTAGTGGTTCTAGGCTGGGCCGGCTACATAATTTGTGGAGCCCAGCGCAAAATGAAAATCTGTGACTGTTTATTCAAAAAGCAGCAAAAAGTACTGTTAAAGGTACCAAAATATAAAACTTTTTCCTTCTGCTACAGTCTTTCTCTTTTGACTTGTGTTTGTTTGCAACTTAATGTCATTCTAAGTGAAGAAAAATGATAATTATAGTGTGAATTAAATTTAGAAATTAAATTTTAGAAGTGGCAATTATTGGCATGAATTTTACTATTCATCTTTGTATTGTGGAATGCCGACTTTAAATGCAAACAGGAGAGTGTTGAACTTGTATGCAGAATTGCTGAAATCCCACGATTTGTATTTTGTAGTTTGTCCATGCATGTGTGTATTGTTCTTACCAAAACAGTAGAAACACTGCACAAAACTAACTCAGCTACTTCTGTTTCACTTCTTGACATACACACACTGTATCGACACCCTGCCTTTGCCTCACAGATGTGTAAGGAAGAACTGAAAGGAGAAGAAACTCAGTTGTTCTGTACTTTTCTTTCTTTGCTGTCATTTTTAGCTTAAGTGGTTAGCTAATACAGGGAAATGACATGAGTAAGAGAAGATATGATAGGGTTACTTGGTCATTAGTGTTTTTTAGAAAGACATTTTGATGTGCAAAGCAAGTTCTGATTTAAATGGAAGGCTGTTATATGTACTGGGTTTTAAAATTTCCCTAACTGACAGCTAAAGTTGCAGAACACAAATTATGGAGATGTTATAGAAAGAAAAAAATGCAAAACAATGAAAGAGAATATGTCTTTATTTGCATGATAGCCAATGAGACTTCAACTTTCACTTCATCAGCTATGAAATATTCCAGCTATAGCAAAAACAGACAGTGTATGAATAAGAGTTAACTTGACCTGTTTGGTAATAACAGTGTTTTCCATATAGACAGCATCGAGCTCATCCATTGGTATACCCTAGTGTTTTCCTGCTTGACACTAGTCATTGAAATTAAAAGGAAAAAGAACATTACTGCACATTTAGAAATGAAATGCACATAGAATTTAAGGTCAGGATATTAAAGGAATCACAATCCATGATATTATGCCTGCATTTTCTTTCTTTTTTTTTTTTTTTCCTCTTCAGATATAAGTTTTATACCTATTATTTTTCCATCCTAGCACTGGTAGAATTTGTTCTTGGAAATTTTACCATGGCCTAATAGCACTGATAAACTTCATTGACTGGATCAAGAGGAAGAATATCTCCACAGTTTATCAAATTCTCGGGGCTCTGGCAGTCACCAGAATTGCTATACTCTAGGTAACATTAAATTGGTATTGAAATATGTGTAATCCAGATTTATATAATTTAGAAGCAAAAATTATTGTTCATATCGCCTGGGCAGTAACCAACCATTTTAGCATCTGGCTTGCTACTAGCCTCAGTATATTTTATTTGCTCAAGATTGCCGATTTCTCCAACCCAATTTTTGTTTACCTAAAAGAGGAAAGTTAAGAGTGCAGTTTTGATGATACTGCTGGAGACTTTGGTCTTTTGGGTTTGTCGCCTTGCAGTGGTACACATGGATGAGAGTACGGGGACAAAAGAATGTGAAAGAAATGCGACTTGGAAGATCAAACTAGGGAGCACTGTACACCTTTCAGATAGGACCGTATTTATGCTAGCAAACTTCATACGCTTTACTATGTCCCTGATATCTTCATTGCTATTAATCTGTTCTCTGTGTAAACATCTCAAGAAGATGCAGCTTTATGGCAGAATATCTCAAGATTCCAGCAGCAAGGTCCACATAAAAGCTTTGCAAACTGTGATCTCCTTTTTCATGTTATTTGCCGTTTACTTTCTGTCTATAATCACATTGGTTTGGAATTCTAATAGGCTGCAGAACAAACCTGTCCTCTAGTTTTTCTAAGCTATGGAAATCATCTATTCTTCAAGCCATTCATTCATCCAAATTTTAGGAAACAAGAAGTTAAAACAGACCTTTCTTTTGGTTTCATGACAGGTGAGTTGCTGGGTGAAAAGACAGGAACCCTCAAAGCTTTAGATCAATAAGAGGGACATTACATGTTTTCTAGCAGAAAACAAACTAATGGTGTCTAAAGCATTTTATATTTCCTGCTGTTTTTTCCACAGTGTATACATTTGAACAATTTCTGAAAGTATAACTAGAAAAGTTCTTTAACCTAAACTTATAAAAAAGAATATATGTGTGTGCGTGCATGTGTATGAAAACATAGGAAATATTGACAATAACATATCGTTAATTCCTTTCACACAAACCATCTAATTATAAAAATATGGTAAGAAATTTCTCAGAATCATAAAGGCATCTGTATTTCATATATATTTTATCTCATCTTTCAATTGAAGAATTTATGATCTGTATTTGTACATTATTAAGAACTGACAGTTTATCTCAGGAAATCATTGTCATTTTCCATTGTAATTTATACCACACACATGTACCACACTGCATGTACATTTCATTGCTTGAACTTCTAATTTTTTGGATGGTAAGAACATTAAATTATAAATTAATAATGAGAATGCATCTTTGGGAGTAGGTTTTATTCCATCATGAATCCTTACTTTATGTTTAGCATAAAGCAAACAATTGTTAGAAAAAGATGCACACAATAAAATTCAAGAGTCACACAAATACTTAGAGTAAATTTTGTTATGTGTACCATAAACAGCATAGAGGAATATAAGATTTAATACAAGTATGTGAATAGTTTAGAAAAAAATAATTCCTGCAATAGGAATGAAGAACAGGCCATAATTATGGCCTGTTTTCAATGCTGTTATAAGTTTCTGTGTGTGGTTATGAAAGTCATTTCCTCCAGTTTTTGAATTAAAGAACATCTTTTTCGAAGTTGAGATCTGATGTCAAATATTTCATTTTTTTCTTAAACACCTCTGAGTTTCTGAATTGCCAATCATCTTCTTTATCTTCCATCCATAAAATTCTTTTTAAACTTCAGATAAGGCAACTCAGATATTCCCTATCTTAAAAAATACTCGAGATAAAAATAATATAGAAATTGTAAACCGTAATTCAATGAACCTTTCTGCAAATGTTAAATGGCATCTATGAAACCCACAAATTAATTATAGAAAATGTCTTCAAGATCTCTTTTATTATATTACTATAATATTATATTACTATAATATTTATTATAGTAATTCTTGGTATTAAAAAATGTTAACAATATTACCTAAACTTTAAGATAAATCAGATCTGTATCTGATATTTTGTTTATATATATCTCCCCCAGTACAATGTAAGCACCATGAAAGTAGAAATCAGTCTGTTTTACTTATTGTTGACTTCTAGGACCTAAAAGCCAGCAGCACATAGGCTAGTTGGTCAAAAGTGATATTTTAATGAAAAAATAAATTGGTGGATGAATGAATAAATGAACTATATTAAGGCTGATAAACCAATAGAAATGAAATCCATCACAAAATCTGCAGTTGCATGAATTTTCCTTTTCTGGTTTCATATTGAGGTTATAGGCTTATTCAAGTGGAAGCATTTCTCAGAGTAAATGTTTGGCTATTTCACAATTCTAGGGGGAATACCACTGTAATATAGCCTGGATGCAGCTATATCAGGTGTGTTAGGTGAAGACAAGGTGTAACAGCAAAACTAGACTGAACCTCTTACAAGAGTTTTCGAAAAGCATATAAAAGATTTTGATATGTTTGCATTTTTATATTGTGAATGATATGTCTTTATTGTGACATTTTATAGCTGGCTATTGCATACAAAAATGGCATTTGATTTTTTAAAAATTGACTTAAGAACTAGCTGCTGTTATTTTCATATAACATTTTTTCAGTATCTTTTCTAAATGAACTTTTTCATTGCTATATTATAAACTCACAGAAAAGTGAATAAATAATAATTGTACAACTGAATGAACATCTTAGCCTCAGGCTTTGAAAACCAAAGCCAGTAACTGAGAGCAAAGTGATGACATTTATTTGGGAAGGCAAGTACAGGGCAGCAATGGGGGAGAAATGGAAATTAAAGCAAAAGAAGATGTGAAACAGTGTGATGTGATGTATGACTCAGCTGGTGGCCACTTCGCAATGAGGTAACAGCATGGTGGCCATGGTGTGTGTGCACTTGCTCCCCGGGGCTTTTCCAGAAGGGCTACAAGGGGAAACCACATCTAGCATTAGTCCATGGAAGAGAGGAATGGGAATGTATCTTCTTGGCTCTCTTCTGTCTTCTATTTCCCATTGGCCAGTGTTTACCTGAAGTAGAAGTAATAACAACTTTGGTTTTCTGCCTTACATCATCCAGCTCCTTGGTGGCCATTTAGCAAGTCAGGTCTCATGCCCACAGTGTGGCATTCCGTTTGGTCTAAAACGCAAAGGTGATCTGGACCAGGCAAGGTGCTGACCAACAGAATAGGAAATGGCCAATGGAATCTGAGGAAGCACACAAGTTTGTGTCCAATACAGTCCACTCCTTGTGCCACTCAGGTGTACTTGTGCCCTCCAATAGTAGCTGGATTTGTAAGTATGTAACTTGTACAGTTGCACAGGGCCTTGTGCTTAGAGGGGCTCTGAGCTTGCTTTAATCCTCTGCACTTGCTGCTTTGTTTTTCAAACCGAGGGTACTCTCTGCTGAAGAGGGGATGGTCTTGCACTAAATCACTAGGGGTTTGCTTTCCCCCTCTCCTATGGGCTTGTCAGAGACATGAACAGCATCCTGTAATGCCCACTATCCATGCCTCTAGCAGCTTCGAATCTGCTGAATCATCTGGCACAGCGGGCAGAGCAGCTTGGCTCACACCCTGCATCTACTGTAGAGCCCTTTCTTGTTCTGGGTTCCACTTGAAATGTGAGAGTTCTGCCAGCTGCCAAACCCGTCCATTTCAATTATACATTCAGGAAGAGGTAAATATCTGCAAATGCATTAGGTCCGCCCTTGGATAGACACCAGACCAAGCTCTACGGTAACATCTGATGTTCAAAAACTCTCACCTGATCCAATGGACTGCAGTGTGTTTTTGGGTACCTAGTTATTAGTGCTAGTTCAGGTCCCACACCTAAAATCCCAGAGAAAATGAATGCATGCCCTTTCCTTTTGGCACTGTGATCTGGTAAAGGGCTACAGGTCTTGGAGAAAGCATCATATGAATACACCCTGAATACTCCTGTGAATTATCAAGGGGACTTACACTTCCCTTCAGTCTCTGAACTCTCATCTGAATTGGCTCACCCAACTGGCTGAGGGACTTTGATTTTCCACTTCACAGACTGACTTCAAGAGTTAACTTTTCAGCTCTTACTTTCTGCTTGGTTTACAGTGTTGATCAAACTATGAAGCCCCTTCAGCTATTGGCTTATGAACCCACTCCAGGGAGGCTGTTGCCTCCTTGAATCTGATCTTTGCGAGATCATCAGTGAGTCTGTGTTGCTGATGGTCAGCGTTCATCTCCATGAGCTATCAGCAGTATTGAACAAAGTTTATTCGCTTTCCGGGACGCTGCCCTCTCCTGATTTTTATCCTTATTCCCTGGGCACCACTTCTCAGTCTCCCTTGCTACTTTTTCCTCTTCTTCCTAAGCTGAAAATATCAGACTGAGGGCTCAATTTTTCAATTTCTAACCAGTTATGCTTATTTTGTTGGTGATCTCATACAGTCTCCTTACTGATAATGTAAGCCAAACAATTTGGCTGAGATGAATAAGGCTTATTATTCATAGATATATTCATACTCGTGTATACTGTTTATTTATTCACAGATATTTACGTATATCACATTACTATTTTTCCTTTAAATGTCAAAATTACAATCAGAAATAATACTACCAAAAAACTAGAGAGAAGAAGGGAGCTTCAATAATATCTTCCAGTGAAGTTCTGCTAAATGAGAGTTATGTTGACCCGGTATCTAATTTAGTTTTATTTAAAATAGCAATGTAAGTATTGATAAATTGATGGGCAGGGGATTATCATTATAGATATAATGATCCAAGTAAAGAAATGCTTAGATAGAATTATCATTGGTTAATCCATTATTGATTACTTGCATTTGGTACAGTAGTATATAAAACTTTTCACAAATGCCAAAAATTAAAATGAAATACAATAACCTGTTCCACATACTCCTAAACATAATTTTGACACTGAAATGGATAAAGGTGCCGCTCATCTCAGAAACTGATTTCTGAATACAATGTGTGGGATTTATTCTTGTTGTCATTGTCACTTCTCTCACTCCCTAAGAACTGCAGGTCAAATGAAAACCTGGTGCTTTCAATCTAGACTGCAAATGTTCAGTGGTGGGGGCCTCAGGGCCAACCCCTCTGGGATGAGCGGAGCTCTCACTGGGGAACTGAGCTCTGCTCTCAGCACCAGCACCCACGCCCATGGTGGTTTGCATGTCTCTTTGTCTTCTTTCCTGAGATCATCTTTGTTACCTGGACATAGCCAAACCAGGGGGACCTCCTTGCCTCTGCACTGATTTTATATTTGTGCTTTTATTCTTAGGATTGTTTCCTTAAAATTTGCCCATACTAGCCAATTTTGCCTTTTCAGTGTGTCTCTTCTTTAAATGTAGGGTATTTGTGAGAATTTTCAAGATATTTTGGGTTTATTTTCTTTGCTCAATGTCACTTCAGGGGACTGAGAGTGAGGGTTAGCTCTTCACACTGGAATACCCCACATCTTTCTCTGTCGTCTTTGAAGGATATGATACATGTTTTTCTGCTTCCTTTGGGAGCTGTTGCTGAATTTGTTTCATCGGTCCCTTGCTTACTTTTTTAGCTGTGAAAGAATAATCATGTCATGATACTTGGTCCCTTATCTTATGACAGCTCAGAATTAAGTGACTGAGGCAAAGATCTCAATCGATGGAGGTTTGTTAAGCCAAAGTTTGATGATTCACCTGGGAAAAGCACAAGCCACAAGTGCATCTGTGACTGTTTTTTTTCTGAAGAGGGATTTGGGCACTCATTATTTAACGAGAGAGGGTGTACAAAAAGGAGAAGTAGGAAGGGGATGGGCGGTGGGCAGCAAATGGTTACATTCTTGTGAGACTTTAGTTAATGCCCAGGAAATCTGCATTTTACATAAGATAAGGTGAGTGTTTGAAGAGGAAAAGGGAGTGAAGGAAGAATCAACATGTAGATGTCCCTGAGTAGTTGGAAGAATGATTGACTTTGTCTCTGTTCTGCTCCTGGAAAGACAAACTTACAATCAACATTGTTGGCATGAAATTGAACAGACTTTAGTTTTAGGAGCTGGTCTTGTCCTGTAGAACTAAAGTTACAATTTGCATGTCCTTGTTTAAGGGAGGCCAATGAGGAATTTCCTTATAAATGATCTGCGGGGAAAGTCCTTGTAGATGCCTGAAGCCTTTTACCTTTCCATGGGGATCTGGCTAAAGAATAATGTTAATAACAGGTATTCATTTGGAAGGGGGTGTTGTGTGACTCAGCCTCCAGGGTTGACCTTTCCTTTTGCATAAGGAATTGTTGAGGGGAAGAGGGTGGCCCTGAGATTTTCATTTTCCTTTGCACTTGGCCAGGCAGTATGTTATCCTTCATTTACATTGGTGCCTGTTGTGCAGGTCATGGAGATGTGTTGCTGGGAGGGTGAGTGGATGTAGATAAAATCAGAAGGTGTTTGGTACTGATTGAGGAATGTGCCATGCTAGGTAGGGGAGATGCACAGAATGATGGGAATTCTTGCTTTTTGGATGAACTAATTCAAACCAAGTGACCACCATATGGGACAACAGAAAGATTTCTCTTTTCAAATGCATAGAAAAAATATTCCCCAAGTCTACCGAACATTTACATTTAATACTATGTAATATAAACAAGATGCATAATAAATGTTGAAGAAGTAAAAAGCCTGAATTATTGGAAAGAGAAGGGGATTTGGATCCAAATAAATAAATGAATAAATGTGTGTGCATGTAAGTACTTGTAAAAAGTAAAACAATAAATATTATTCTTGGTACCCAGCATTCTGGGAATGATGACTTCTGTGAGATTAGAAAACTGTTACTTTGTAGGAAGAGCTTTGGGTAACTATGGATAAGTCCCTTTACAGAACTAACTTTTTAAAAAAAATCAAACCTTTTTAAAAATTTTTTATTGTAAATTGACAAATTATAGTTGTATGTATTTATGGGGTACCAAGTGACGTTATGATTTATGAATATAATGCGGAATAATTAAATAAAACTAATTAACATATTCATTACCTCAAGTACCTAAGTTTTTTTGGTGAGAACATTTGAAATATACTTTCTCAGAGATTTTGAAATGTCCAATACACTATTATTAACTATTTTAACCATACTGCGCAATGGATCTCAAACAAAGCAAGACTTATTCCTGCCTGAGGCTTTGTATGCTTTAACCATCATCTTCCCATTTTCCCCACCCTTTAAAGTGTTATGAAACCTCAGTGCTTAGGAAGCTGCATATACCAATTTAGATTCTTGTTGCCTGCTATATATGTTAGAGTTTTGTAATAGTACTTGCCTGGAGCTCTAGTTGACAGACTCAAATATGTAGATAAGGCAAAAAAAAAAAAAAAAAAAACAAGGAAAATAAATCTTTATTTGCATATTAGCAAATGAGAATTCAGCATTTCCTTCATCACCAACTACAGGAAACTTCAGCCTGCGGTATATAAGGCACACAGTATCTGGATGAAGCTCAGCTGAGCTGTCTGGGGAAGTGCAAGATTTTTATGAAGAAAGCTGTCAATCCAATCATTAGCTAATCTTGATGGTTGGTGATTTAATATTGTGTACACAGTTTTTTTAAAGGGAGTATATAATTGAATTTTTAAGAATCAGATAAACATAAGATTTTGCGATGAATGCATTAAGAAATCTTCAGCAGTGATATTAGACATTGCAGCATTCTCTTGCAGACAATGAGTAGGGTCATAAATAGCACATTTACATTCATTTTCATTGTGGAATTCATAATTGGAATTTTAGGAAATGCATTCATAGCACTGGTGAACTGTGTTGACTGGGTGAA
>RJWJ010032973.1:0-18192 GCA_004363605.1 Indri indri
AAATAAATAAATAAATAAATAAATAAAGTACCAAGTGTGGCAGCATGCACCTGGGGTCCCACCCACCCAGGAGGCTGAGGCAGACAGATCGCTTGAGCCCAGGAGTTCGAGGTTACAGTGAGCTGTGATGATGCCACGACACTCTAGCCTGGGCAAGAGAATGAGACCCTGACTCAAAAACATAAAAAATTAAAAAACAAACAATGGAATGTGCAAAATATGAGGAGATCATCTGAGAAATCCATAATCATGTGAACATTGTTGCCCCCTGTGATAATTCATTTCATAGGATAAATACATAAATTTTAGCATTACTTATAATAACCAAGAAAATAAAAGGATGTTATATCCTATGTGAGTCAGAAAACTCCATTTTAAGTGGCTTCTTAGATTCTTCTCTTATTAAAACTATATCATTTTCAAACAGAAACTTAATCTGCTTACTTGTGGTTTACACATAAATGTTCTTCCCTCTTCCTCCTTCTTCCTCCTTCCACCCTTTACTCCCTCCCCTTCCCCTTAGTTTTCTTTCTCCTTCTCTTTTTAAACAATTCCATCCTAAAAACCATCAGATGAGGCAAAAAAAAAAAAAAAAAAGTATGCGTCTGCACAGGTGGGGTTAAGAGCAGGGTGTTGACCAAAATTTGAATGTCCGAGCTCAAAGTGGGGGAGGAGCTGGAGCAGTGGGCACCCAGCATGAGATGTCACAGTGCAAGCAGGGTGAGGAGGGCGTCCATGTGCGTGAGGAGTGGTAATCCAGGCAGGGTTATCACGTTTCAAGTGGGTTGGGGAGGGCATCTGCACAGGGATGGCAGGTAAGATGGGGGATTAGCTACTTACATGGGTTGGATCAGCTAAATAAATATGTTAACAACAATGTGAACATATCCTTCACTGGCAGGCAAGGGAGTCACAAAGAAAGGGGGAAAAAAGTAAAAGCCCGTAGTGTTGGATTGGAATTGTAGGTATTGGTATAAATTTACAGTTTTCAACAGATAGATGATGAGAGAGATGTAGATATGCAAACGTGTGTATGCATACATGCATATATATATTCTCTAGTTCTGTCCACTGAACACCTGGGAGCAGCAATACCGATATATCAATCAACACACCTGGCACAAGGAACAAATAAGATAAGCCTGGAACACCTTGTAGTGCTCAAAGAAAGTGCTCAAAGAATGATGAAGACATGTCAGAAGGACACAGGGACCAGTGTGAGGGAGCTGGCAATTGGCCATCTCTGGGATACCTTGAGAATCAAAATAAACAAAGATAATAAAGAAGCATAATCTAATAAAACTGTGAGGCCATAGGGATATAAATACATAAATATCTGTATATACGTATATGGTATCTGAAAACATACAGATACATGTTTTAAATATATAATACATATGTTTTTTGTCTTCTTTTAGAGACAGAGTCTTGCTCTGTCACCCAGGTTGCCTGATCATAGCTCACTGCAGCCTAGAACGCCTCGGCTCAAGCATCCTCCTACTTTAGCCTCCTGAGTAGCTGGAACATAGGCATGTACCACCATGCCCAGCTAATTTTCATTTTTTTAAATTTTTGTAAAGACGGCTTCTATGTTTCCCAGGCTGGTCTCGAACTCCTGGCCTCAAGGGATCCTTCCACCTCAGGCTCCCAAAGTGCTGGGAATACAGGCGTGAGCCACCATGCCTGGCCCACACACATAGAGTAAAAACATAGATGCATTGAAAGTTTGAGGAACAGAATATCCAGATAGTTTCCAAGTACAACCTCACGAAATACTTTTTAAGCCTGGTATATACCATCTTAATTAAGTGTATATCATTAGCAATGGACAAATGGAAATCACAAGATACAACCACTTCCAGAAATTAATAACCTTAATCTAATCATAAGGAAACAGACAAACCCAATTGAAAGACATTCTACCAAATAACTGAACCGTAATCTTTGAAAGTGTCAAGGTCAGGAAAGTCAGTGAAAGACTGAGGAACTGCTCCAGATGGAAGGAGACTAAAGAGACATCGCAGCTAAATGTTCCACATGATCCTGCCCTGGACTCTTTCCCTATAATGGAGCAGGTCCGAGGATTATGTGGCAGTGGTGTATCAAGGTTAATTTCCTGATTTTGATTTTCGTATTGTGCTTACATAGGAGAACATTCTTGTTTGTAGAAAATACATACTAAAGTATTTGGGGGTAATGGGACATCGGATCAACAATTACTCTCAAACAGTTCAGAAAAAGGGTTTTTTATACTGTACTCCCAGCTTTTCTGTAAGTCTGTGATGTGTTTCAAAATGAAAAATGTTTTTGAAAACAAATGTTGTCAGACGAATTTGTATTTCTGAAGCCTCATGAAGTTTTTTTTCCACATAAGGAAATATCTCCTATTGTGCTGAAAGCAAACTTTAGTGACAGGGGAAGGTTTGATTTAAACATCGAATTGTTAGAAGATGCAGCATTTTAAGTTAGATTGCATTTCCCCCCCTTTACTGCAAACCCCTAAAGAAAATAACTGTACTTATTAATCTTGGGCTATGAATTTAATTCTCCAAAACTGCCTGGAATAAGCCATAGTCAAATAATAGGAGAAGCATGATGGAAATTTATTTTAACCTTTCAAATGACTGTCCTTTCTTCTTAACAGGAAACTCCCATTAACTGGTCTCAGGGGAAAAAATTACTAAAATTAAACTTTTTTCAAAGCAGTCATGTGAATTCATTTCATAGGGAAATTGATGACAAGGAATAAATATTACAAAAACATTTTCATTAAAAATGTACACGTTGACTTCATGAAATGCTTTGTGAATTTCATGAACAGCACTTAGCCATTTTATAAGAAATGTATGACAGATATTTGTGTGTAGCAGATTTTTAATGTCCAACTGCCATGTGTTTCTGTACATAGATTTTTTTTTTTCAAATTTCTAAACACAGCAGCAGCCACCAGAGAGAAATTTGAAGCAATTCATTAAAATCTTGGCAGCCAGGCCCCCAGCTCCCACTTACCCTGAAAGGCGCCTTTACTGAAGCTGAACACCCTCCCAGTAATTCCCTCCACAGAAGATCTATTGTCACCATCTCTGGAGGGACAATTCCTGGAGGAATCAAGTAGGCCAATTGAGGGTCTTGAATAATCACAAATAAGTAAATACATTACCATCTTGAAAGTGGCATGTTAGTGTACTCTTTTGAATGCCCCCAAGAAAATAAATTTGATTAAAATTAAACATTTTGTTGTAAGATGTAATGCTCAAATTCAAGGCATTCTGTTGTCCCTCTAGAGAAGTGGTCCCCAACTTTTTTGGCACCAGAGACCATTTTCATGGAAAATAATTTTTCCACAGATGGGGTGGGGGAGGGGAGATGGGGGGATGGTTTCGGGATGATTCAAGCGCATTACATTTATTGTGCACTTTATTTCTATTATTATTACACTGTAATATATAATGAAATAATTATACAACTCACCACAGGTTGGGGACCCCTGCTCTAGAAAGTATCAGTTGTCGGGGGAAGGGAAATGATAGGCTTCAGCCGTTGAATTACAAGAACCTCTTTCTGATGAAAAGATTATACTTTGACAACATGTTGTAGGTGATCATTAATGAAAGATGTGTCTCCTTGCCAAGAACATTACGTTTTCTGTACTTTTCACATGTTTGTGGCTCTGAAATTTTTTTTTTCCCAGCTGCTGTCCCCTCCAGTTGGCTTTGATAATTAGGGCTGGGAAATTTCAGTGCTCCATGGTAGCCTTTCCCTCCCTTCATTCTCCTCCCAGTGGCTATCTCTTTGGTGTCTTTGTTCTCAGCACAAAATAGTCCCTGCAAGCATTGATCAAAGTTCTGTGAATACACACTGACTCATTAGGTACTTAAAGATCATCTTCTTCGTTAAATAGCTTCTTTTTTATTTCAATAGTGGTTTATTTTTTATTCATCTTACCATGAATCACAATATACAAAGGGAATGTGGTTTGACCTGAGATATAAAAAAATTACCATATCATAGACAATCTTTTTGAAAAAGATTTTACTATGCCAAAAAAAAGCAAACCTCTGAACCTTTCTTTACGTGAACGCTAATAATACAAACTACTTTAGAGAAATTGCAACTAGCCCAGCACGTTCAAAGGAAGATCCAAGCGGTTAATCATCAAAATAGCCATAAATCAGTCTGCTTTAAAACCCTTTTCTTTTCTGAAAATAATTTAATTCGTGGAAATATTGAGATTTGTAGGTGACCTTTTAAAAATTTTATTGACGTTTCCACTAATGTTCCCCTTTATGTTTAATTTTTTGAAATACGTTTAATTTGAGCCCTCTTCATTCTCAAAAATCCACACCTTTTCCAAATTGTGAGGCTCCTTCCTCCATCACAGAATTTTTCTTTAAAAAGACGAGCCGCATGTCTATCCTTTTAGTCGAGATCCATCTCTGAGTCTGCTGGAAGATAATATGTGGAGACAATTTAGAGCCAATGGGAAAGAGATATCCCCCTCTCCTGCCTGGAATCAGAATCCATCAGAATTCTTAGTATCAATGGCAACCTGAACCCTGTAATGTGTCACCTTTCTCTTCAGGGCCTCGAGCCTCCAAATGTCCATCTAATCTGTGTCCACCCCTGGGAGCAGATAGTACAATTCCCTGTCCGCGTGTCCTTGGATAGTATCAAAACCGTGTGCTTAAGAAAAAACCTGACATCTACACCAGGTTGGCCAAATGCTCAGCTGAGTCTCAAGAGAGTAAAGAATTTCAAGTACTTAAAAAAAAAAAAAGCCAGCAATAGAGTAGTGTACTCAGTACTTGACTGAGAGTTAAGAGGCCTGAATTCTTGTCACAGCCTGGCATCAGCTGGCTCTGTGACCTTGGGCAACTCATTTAACCTTTCTGGTCTTGGTTTCCTTGTTTTATAATAAAAGGTTGAACTATGATCCCCAAGTCTCTTTTGCTTCTAAACAGTGCTATGATTCTTAACTATAATGGCAATAAAATAATCCAAAAAAGACATCCACTTCCCAACCCTGTCACCAAGTTCATGTGTGGAGAGAAACTTAGCAGAAACCTGCGACTCTAGTAACCAAGGAAACACTAAAATTTTAACAGTGAAAGATACCTTGTGTAGCAGTATAAGACAAGTTCTACAAAGTAAATCAGGAAAATGAAATTGAGGATTAAGAAATATTAGGGAGAGTTTTCAAAAACTCTCTTCTACTCCCCAATTTCCTCCCAAAAATCAAGTTGTAGGTTTTCCCACAGACCACTGGATAGATACCTGATAGTTCTTTGGGGTAGTTTAACTCTAATAGAATGATCTAAGATTCAAGCAGTGTTGTTAATTTTTGTTTTAAATGCCTCAGTTAAGGTTTCTTTCAGTGTTAGAAAAATCCTAATTCCTTGCATATTGATTATATGCAATCTAGATAAACCAAGCCTCTGTCCATCATTCAGAATTCTCTTTCATGTAAGCAGCTGAATAATAATCTCAGAAACAAATTAATATTGGAATAAAGATGTCTCAGGTTCCTGAGTCCACTCAATTTCCTTACTCCTTCATATATGTACATATTAATTTCAAGTCATAGGCAAAAATTAAAGCCTGCTCTCTCCCAGTCTCTCTTTGATGTTGTAAAGAAAGGGTACAAAGCTTCCTAAGGGAAGGTTTCTTTTAGGAAATAGTAATTCCAAGTATGATTAGTCCACCAGTCTGACTGCTAGATTGTGCAAAGAGGACTGAAATGCCCTGTGGGTCCCAGGTCATACACCTCAGGAAGTTGGCTGCATCCTATCCCAAGGACTGGGTAGATGGGGGTTCTTAGGAGAAGCCAGTTCACCACCAGCTGAAATCGGAACATACATCATAGTCACATCCTGTTGAAGTGAAAGACAACTTCTATTTCCAGAAATTGCTTTTTGTCTGAGAAGAGGGAGCTGGAGTGGGGTGGGTTAGCTAAGGTGCAACTCAGCCCACGGAATGGGAATGGCACAAGGTTAATGGCTGAGCTGGGGGACTGGCCTGCAGCATCCCCTCGGAGCCATCTCTAGCACATTCTCACCTTCACTCTTCTGCCTCTCCCAGTGTTCACTGGAGAGCATGTCAGGCACGGGGAGGCCAAAAGGAAAGGGGGGAGAGAGCAGTGGGAGGGGTAGGAGAGATGAGAGATGGCAATGGTAGGGAGAAAATCCTTTTCAGCCCTCTTGTGCCTTTTCTCTCCATCTTGGGCTCCTCCTCAGCCTCTGAAACTGAGCACTAGGAGAGCAATAGAGAGAAGCTTTGTTTTCACGGCATGTAGTATTAACCACAAGTTGGAATATCTCCCATTGAGCATTTTACCTGGAATGAGATCTGAATCCCAGAGGAAAATAATTCCTTTCCCAAAATACAAATCCTGAGCTGGTTCTGCAAGAGGAGCACCCTCTAATGAGTCAGAGGGATAAGCTTTGTGCTCTTAGTGATCAGCCAGGACCCACACTAGCCACAGGAAGCCCCACCCACCCCCTCATCCTGCTGGCACCCTGTGAAATTCCAGTTCTAAGAGGCACCTGAAAGAGTGCTTGTTAAAACACTGATTTCCGGGTTCCGCCCCCAGAGCTTCTGATTCGCATTTCTAACAAGCTTCCAGGTGATGCTGACATCGCTGATCTGGGGGATCACATTTGAGAACCACTGTTCCAGCACATAGTAGGCATTTAACACACATTTGTTAATTTTCATAATGAGAAGTCAGGGATGAGTGCTGTGGAACAGAAGAAAATAGGAATCACTTCATTCTGGACTTCTGAGTTTATTAATACATATATTTGTTGTACTTTTCCTCACTCTTGTTTCCCACACTGCTGATGCAATTTTAGCACTGTTAGTGTAATTTTTGCAATTTTCAGGAAACAGCTGTTGCTTTCCTCTTCTCCTCAAAAGATAATGAAAATTTAATAATAGGTAAAATGATATTTTGGAAAAAACTGGTCTCTTACATATCGGTGATAGCCTTGCCTCCTACGTGATTGACAACTGACATGTAAATT
The DNA here is from genome assembly GCA_004363605.1 of Indri indri. Classification (NCBI taxonomy): domain Eukaryota; kingdom Metazoa; phylum Chordata; class Mammalia; order Primates; family Indriidae; genus Indri; species Indri indri. The sequence goes on from RJWJ010032973.1 coordinate 7,023, forward strand.
GACTTTTGATTTTGTTTTAAATCTTTAGGAAGATATCAATTAAAAAGGTCTAAGTGATTTGCCAAGATTTACACAGGAACTTTTTTAGGAAGAAACAAACATTTCCGACCTGAAGAAATCTCTTCTGGCTCAAGTGATCATTTTTGATCATGAGTCAGAAAAATCGTAGAGTCTGCACAATGGGGTTTAGGATTGCTGCTTATTTTATGTCTTTTCTTCAGCTCATCTCCTTTAGCTTGAAGCCTGGATACAAATGAGTTAAAAGCAAATGGATTATTTAAAACCTACATTTGTGGCTGATTTTCCATTCTCCAAACTCCCTCCTCTTAGACATATACACTTTGGGAAAAACTCACAGAGCATGAAGAGTCAACTTTTATTTAATGAGACTGAGTAATGTATATTCATCACTATATTGATGACCGGAATTACTTAAGATTTGCAAGGACCACTGCAAAGACAATATATTTTCTTGCAATTACACTTCTCCATGCTCAAAAAGGTTTATAGACTTTCAGAATGAATTTCTGTAACATACCCCAAGGTAAATGAGGAACAGGTGTAATTATCTCCTCTTCACAGATGGATAGGCAAACAAACAAACGATAGGACTGAATCAACCAGGAAGGAAGTCAAGCTAAGGGCCCAAATCATTCTAATATTAATACCTCTCCTATCAGTGCCGTTTTCCTTTGATTCACGGATATCTGTGTTGCGGGAAACACTCAAGGCGTTTTTTCATTCTTTAGTGATGTAAGAAAAAAACTCTGGAGGGACATCTGAGGAGGGGAAATGATGAGACTGCTGAATATGGGCAGCAGCAGTGCAAGCCTATAAAACCCAAATTTAATTTTTTTGGGTGATATGATCAAGGCCTTTCAATGCTGAATTCCATCAGCATCTGACCTGCCAGCAACATGCTGTTACTTACATACAAGCAGGCAGACAGTGGGTAATATTAAACTAATAGGCATTATTGCGTGGCTACAAAACCTCTAAAAGTACTCAACATTTGGGAAGCAACTGGGAGTTTTTTCAAATGACAATAGTTTTCAGCGCAAGAGGCTTAGAAATATGCTGTCTCTGGCCAGAAGCCAGACCGCTGACACAAAACAGCACAGCCACAGACCCTGGGGAGAGGAGAGCACCAACGGCCTGAAAACCTGCACTACTTACTAACCCTCTTTCATATTATGCCACGTTTTGTTAAGAAGAGATTCATACTACAAAAACTAAGTTCCTTGGGAATGATAAATTTTAATAATCTCACTTTTTAAGCAATGGGCACTATGACAGGATCATAAACCCGAAAACCTGGACGTCTCCAGACTGCTGGCTTCCACATCTCCAGTGTCTGAGGTCGTCTGGGAGCAAAAGCCCATCCCTGGCTCACCAGAGATCTCGTTATTCCTGCCGCTCACAGGCAGCAACCTGCTCAAGGACAGCAAGCTCCTGAAAGCTCCCCTTCCTGGATGCCTCCATCCCAGAGACCTGAGACTGCAGGATATGAAAGGTGACTAAGCCCTCAGTCCCTAGAGGCCTCAAAGTACAAAGGTTTGAGGTTTTCCTTTTCTGTAAGTGCTGTTCTTCACCAAGTGGAGTACATTTTGAAGTGTGGAATTCAATTTATGGATGGAAGAGAAATGAACAAAATTATCAAAGAAGCAGAGATTATAAAATGGGCAAACTGCTATTCTGAAAGGTATGTTCCTTAAAATTCAAAAAATAAGAATAAAGAAAGGGCCTTATCTGTGCAGTATTCCCTCTAATATTTTAAGGTTGAGAAGGTAACATGCTACATATACAACTGCCTATGAAGACTGATTATATAAAGATATAAATAGATATTTAGAGGAAGGAGAGTTACTGTTCTAATCAAATGAAACAGCTTAATCATACATATTTGATGTTATACTTGTTTTTGTTAAATGATAATAAAATACAAAAGTAAGGAGATTACTGAAATAACTGTAACTAGTATCATTTTACACAGCCTTAGGTATTTTTAGGGTTTTTTTTTTATATTGTTGTTACTTTAATAGTTCAGAATCTTTTGCCACCATTAATATTATTAGTCCATTAATCAATATTATCAGTTTTCCATAATGCCGTAAATTTTTTTGATTATCAGCATTCACACAGATATATTCATATTGGGGGAAAACAGTGCTGGATCAAATTCCTTTTCACCCAGAAATTTCTTTGTTCCTCCTCTTCAACTTATGTTCAAATACCTCATGTGTTTTTATCTTATCAGCCCTTGCTGACACACTGGCAATTTTTCTTAAACTTGTCAGGTCAAAAGAATAAACTAAAGAAAAAACAAAATACAGGGCCACTATGTCAACTGAACTAGAGTCTCCAGGGGAAGAGCTGAGGAAATCTGTATATTTAAACAAGCAGCACAGATGATTCTTATTAGGTGAGTTTGGGAAAAGCATTTATAATATAGGGTCCATATTTTCCAAGTCAAAATCAGAGCTCACAATTTTCTTTTTTACTGGTTAGTGAATTTATTTACAACTTAAGATATGCTTACCCCAAATCTTTTTTTTGTTTTTTGAGACAGGAGTCTCGCTATTTTGTGCAGGCTAGCCTCGAACTCCTGGGCTCAAGCAGTCCTCCCGCCTCGGCCTCCCAAGTAGTTGGAACTACAGGCTTGCACCACTGCTGCTGGCTTCAAATACTTTTATAAATGAGATGGACTACACATTAATGGTTTAGAGATGATAGATAACAAATTACATTTTGACATATTTTATAAACTTCCTTTTTGTTTTTCTCAAAAGAAGATGGCTTTATTTGAGATGGGCACCATCCTGGATGTATGGCCCCTTTCTGGCCAGGAGTTCTGGAACTGCAGGGCTCAATGCTCAGAACTCCCCAGGTAAACTGGGTGCTAGGAGGTGAGACAATGAGTCCTGAGCAAGCAGGGGTGGAGGCTGGAGGCAGGAGGCATGACTGGGAAGAGCAGGCTAGAAGAATGGCATGGAAAAAGGAAAGGAGAATAAAAACAGATTGGATCCCAGGTATTGGAGAAGCAAAAGGATAAAACATGTTGCAGTTAAGGAAGGGGCCAGGACTGTGCTGGTAGTGGTGCAGTCACCACTGCTATTCACCATCTTTCACAGAATAGACCCTCTGCAGATGTGGCTACTGCTATTTATCCAATGTACCCTTTGCATACAGAATAGGGTCAGAGAAGACAAATACTATGTCTTCAGTTTCTTAAGTTCCTCCCATGAAAACAACCAAAGCAGATTTAACTTCAGAGCCACCTAACACAGAACTGACTGTCACCATCAAGATGGACTATGACCAGAGAAAAATGCATTCTCCTAGGAAAGAAGAAATTATTGTTTACTATGCACTTGTTCCATGTCAAGTACTGTGGAAGGTATTCTAATGTGTGAGACTAATATTCATTCCATAAATTCTTAAGGATCTATCAGGTGCTAATAAGCACTAGGTTAGGTGCTAAGAATACAGAACAAAAAAACGGTTGGTCTGTGCTCTCATGAAACTTACAATCCAGGAAAGACAGATACTTTAACACATAAATGTGAGTTGTGTAGTCAGTTTAAAATTTATAGCCATATCCAGATGTGCTGGAATGTGCCTTTATCTTTTCTGACAGAATTCAACTTAATTCTTGCGTCCCTTTTCTGCTGATGGAAAGGAAATTAACTCAATCTTACCACTTGAAAATAACTCAGACTCTTTCAGTATAAAATTAGTGAATATTAATTCAAAGTTTTCCTCTTCTTCTTCTGTTTCCCTTTTTCATGAGGATGACCCAATTGCTCCAAGAAGCCTCAACTATCCTCTAGCATCAGGGGACAAGGGGCTTGTGTAGCGTGATTGTCCATATACTGCTTGGTGGGCCACAAACATGCATCAGCTGAGGGCAGTTTATCACAAGTGGTATCTGGCATCCACTTCTGGTGTCCAGGGTTCCTGCCATTGCTTCCAGCCTCAAGGTCTACACATGCCTAGTCTCTCTTGGTTCCATACTACCCCCAAACTCCTCAGGGGTTCAAAACCTCCCAGTAGTTCCCCCAGACCATCCAGGAATGTGCGGGATTCTGTGATGATGCTGTCCTCAGCACATCTGCCAGGATTCCCTTAGTACTCACTGCTCAGACATCCTGTTGACTGGGTGCTGTTCCAAACTTGAGATGCTCCTAAATAATTCTGGGCATTACAATTACCTCCCTTGGCTTTGCCCCAGCCAAGAGACGGGATGCCAGGGGCGGCTTCTCAGCATCTACTAGCATCTATATTCTACTCTGGCTGCCTCTGAATCTCCTCTTACTGTCTTGTCTGGAGGACTGACCTTAGTGCTTATATAGCAAGCCTGTGTGAAATGAAGAAATAGCCCCAACCTCAGTTAAGGATGAGGACCAAGTAAAGAACCATGCACATATGGGATAACCCTGGCTCAGGAACTTACTTCTCCCCAGGGGAAAAGAAAAGGGGAAGGAAGAATTGAATCTGATGTGGTTCTTAGAGCAAGAGAGAAAGTTCCCATCTGGAAGCAATGACCACAAATCGTGAAATGTATATTTTTCTATTCCTAGCTGGAAACCATGGTTTATGTTGTTATACAGAATTCAGTTATACACCAAGTTACATTCATGCATTCCTGACTTTTCTGACTATAAAATGTCAAAGTCTGCTACAGTTAATTCTGACATTTGCTGTGAAGGAAAAGTAGAGGATGTTCTGAAAAGATATAGCAAGAGGTCCAATTTAGATAGAGAGCAGGAAAGGATTGGGGCAGTAGAGACAAGCTTTCTCGGCCTGACAGCAGCTGCTCACACTGACAAACACACCTAGCCCAGTCAGAATGCTCACAGACAGTTGGGATCCACCAGAAATGCTGGTTTCCCCTGACTTCCAGCTGTTATCAAATAATACCAACAAAATTAGGTGAAACCCGATGATAATATGCATTAACATTTTCTTTAATGTTTAAAGCCGCCTTGTAACTACACCATGGGCATGTAAGCAGCAAAATCCTGTGGGATTTTCCTGTGGGAAAAGCTATAGCTCAAAAATCCATTTTCTTCAACAAGTAAATTACAAGGAGAAAAGAGAGAGAAGTAACATATAGCTCAAGGGGAAATAATCACAATGTGTGGGATTGGAGCCTGATTTTTAAAAAAATAACTAAAAATGTTGATGTTTTCAAAACAATGGGAAAATCGAATACCGATTGCCTATTTGATGATTTCAAGGAATTTGTGTTATAATTTTAGATATGATAATTGATCTTGTGGTTATGTTCTTAAAAAGAGTTTTTTGTCTTCTAGAGAAATACACTTCAAATATGTTAAGATGAATGATATGTCCGTAATTTGGTTCAAAATAGTACAAATAGGGGATTGGATAAGGGCAGGGATGGAACACGATTAGCCTTAGGTTGATGGATATTGGGGCTGAGTGATGGGTACAGAGAGATTCATTGCATTATTCTGTCTATTTTTGTGTGTATTTAAAATTCTCCACAATAAAAGTAAAAAAGAAAAGCCAAAAATAAAATAAAATCTGCCTTATAATTCTACCCTTCATATACGAATGTGTGCGACTAGACAAGTACTTCCAGGCACACTGTGCCAGTGGAAACTACCTGTCATTTTTCTTTACGCTTATGCATTAATGTATACACACATATACATTTAGGCTCATATACATTTACTGCCTGTCAATCAAGCATCATTACACAGACATGGATTCCACTTTGCTGCTTCCACTGGCATTTGTGTGTCTTCTAGCGTGCAGTTCAAGTTTCTCACTATTAACTCCAAACAATTGATACTCTCTGCTTTTAAGGAGGTGTTGGAAGAATGGATGGAGGAACATTTAAAATAATTTAGCATTACGTAGTATAACGGAAAGAACTCAGGGACCAGGGCTGGTTTTGATTTAAGATCTGTTATTAGTCCTGGCTCTGCTGTTGGTTAGTCATGTGAAGGTGAAGAGTCAAACAAGTCATTTAAGTTGGTTAGTCCTCAGTTTCTTTATCTGTGAATGAAGTGCTGAGGCTGCTCTCCAAGGTCTCTTAAGCTCCGGTACTCCAGGATTCATTAACATTTATTATAGAACATTTTAAAAGCTTATCATACAAAATATATTGCTTTCTTTTCTTTTCTTGCTATAAAGGAGAACATGGTATAGATAGCCTAAACAGTATAAGTTAAATATCTTCTTTTTTGTGTTTGTTCTAGTAGAAAATGATTCTTACTTGGTCTTTTATAAATAAAGAAAACAGAGTATTTAAATAATATTTAGGCTGGGCACAGTGGCTTCTACCTGTAATCCTAGCACTCTGGGAGGCCAAGGTGGGAGGATCACTTGAAGCCAGGAGTTCAAGACCAGCCTGAGCAACATAATGAGACCCTGTCTCTATAAAAAATTTTAAAAAATTACCTGGGTGTGGGGTGTGATAGCACACACCTGTAGTCCTAGCTACTTGGGAGGCTGAGGCAGGAGGATCACTTGGCCCAGGAATTTGAGGTTGCAGTGGGCTATGATGATGCCACTGTACTCTAGCCCAGGCAACAGAGTGAGACCCTGTCAATAAATAAAAAAGTAAACAAAAATAAATTAACAAATAAATAAATAAAATTTAACAGTAAGTGACAGTAAAAGCTAAGTTCATATCACATGTAAGCTAATTGGGGTTATGACTAAGGGTCAGAGACTATGAAATTATATGGGAATACAGCAATTAAATTGTTCCTATTACTTTCCATAAACAGTGGGAAAAAAGTCAAAGAAACTTTTCTTTCTTTTTTTTAAGGGACGCAGTCTCACTCTGTCACCTAGGCTGGGGTGCAGTGGCATGATCATAGCTCACTGCAGCCTCGAACTTGTGAACTCAAGCAATCCCCCTTCCTCAGCCTCCCAAGTCACGGGGATTACATGCGTGAGAAACATGTTTAAAAATAAAACTGCATCATAATAGTTTAAAACTGAAAGAAATTGTGATGATAACAATATAACATATTAATAGTTATGGTAACAACTGTTTATTTCTTTCTTGCTATAATGTATGCCCTATTCTAAGCAGTTTGCATGTATTTAAATTGTTTAATTTTTAGAACAATCCTAGAAGTGGTTATTATTGTTTTCCTCATCTTTAAAATGAAGACTCTTGCCTAAGGTCACAGAGCCAGTTTACCTGTAGGGTGTTTTGTGAAGATCAGATACTATTTGTGAAATAGTGTGTGTGAAAATTCTTTGTAAAGGGCTAAGTGCCAAACAGACTTTAAATACCATTATTAGAATTGGGGGAGAAGTTTAAATGCCTTAAATATGTTTAATAATATGAGAGGAAAAGGAATAATAAAATATTTTAAAACTTTGGAAGATCTCATTTAAAAAGAGACAAGATATGCCTGATGAAATAATGGACTAGGCAAGGAGCACCAATGACAGCCAAGACAACCAGATGAAAAGCCAAAGAACTTTATAATGGTTGGATCAGGGTGACAACTCTTAAACCCACTGGTAAGTGTTAACATCAAAAAGAGAGATGACCAAGTTGGGTGCGGTGGCTCACGCCTGTAATCCCAGCACTTTGGGAGACCGAGGTGGGAGGATCACTTGAGCCCAGGAGTTCAAGACTAGCCTGAGCAACACAGCTAGACCCCATGTCTACAAAAAATAGAGAAACTAGCCACAAGTCGTGGCACACACCTGTAATCCCAGCTACTTGGGAGTCTGAGGCAGGAAGATCACTTGAGCCCAGAAGTTAGAGGTTGCAGTGAGTTATGATGATACCACTGCACTCCAGCCCAGGCAACAGAGTGAGACTCTATTTCAAAAAAAAGAGAGGTAACCAAACATTATATGCCTGCTGCTGGGAGCAGAGGTACATTAAACTGTTACACAAACCATAAGGACAGAATCAGCCAAATCCAGAATATGAGAATTGTTATAGGACAAATGTCCTGGTTTCTTCAACAAATAAATTCCAAGGGAAAAAATGGGAAAGGAGAGAAGAATTGAAATTTTTAAAATATTTAAGAGGTGTGTCTAATGTCTAAAATGTATTATGTAGACCTGGCTTGGGTTTTTTTACTTTTAAGTTTCTTAATGGTGGAGTTTTTTAGGGTTTTTTAAACCACTGTATTGAGATATGATTTGCATACAAAAAACTGTTCATATTTAATGTATACAACTTAATGAGCTTGGAGATATTAAACAAGCACACACCCATGAAACAAACCATCATCACAATCTATGCCATATACAAATCCATCACCTCTAAAAGTTTTCTCCTGCCCTCTTTATTTTGTGTGTGTGTGATAAAAACACTTAGACTTTGTTTGGATCTTGATTTGAACAACCCAATTGTTTAAAAAGCTAGGGAAAATCGGCATACTAACTGGATTATTTGGTGATATTAAGGAAATTACTGTTATTTTTTAAATGAGATATAGTCTTGTGGGTTTATTTTTTTAGTCCTTATCTATTAGTGATATAAACAGACATATTTACACATGAAATAATATTTATGTTTAGCTTCAAAAAATTTAGTGTGGGAGGGAAGTGAGTGTATAGATGAAACAAGACTGGTCACGAGTCAACTATCGTTGAAGCCAGGTGATGTGTGCATGGGGTTTCATTATAATACCCTCTCTATTTTTGTATATGTGTTAATTTTTCTATAATAAGAAAGACAGGAAAAAAAAGAGAAACAAGATGTACTGATTAAAAATAGTTTACAGAAGCAAAAAAGAGTATTATTCTGCAACTGAAGATAATGCAGCTAAATTTCACTTTCTGTGTGTGAAGTGAAAAAGGCATTGCAAAGTGCTCTTTTAAAAGGCAAAGACAAAACCCCTAGAGATTTGTTGGTTTTTGTTTCTCTTTCTTGTTTAACTTAGGAACTAAGAACAAAAAAACAAAAAAGACTACATACATTATTCTGTTACCTAACAAAAACGTTCACTGAGCACACACTAAGTGCCAGACTCTTGTCTTGCTGTGTATATTTTTGGGATTTTCCTTACAGTGTAAAATCCAGCTGGGGATATCAGGACAACACACATAAAGCAATTAGAAATCAGTACAGGAAAACATTGTAACATAGATAGCTAGCTGTTCCCCTGGGATTTATGCTTCTCTTCCAAGAGCAGTTTCAGGGATGCGGATACCCAGGCAGGGGGTACATTTCCCAGCACAAGGTGGAGCCCTGTGCCCAGTTCTCACTGGCAAAAATGTTCTGACATGTCACTTCTGGACCAAGATGGCTAAGAAGCAGATGTGCCTTCTCTACTCTCTTTCCAACTTCCAGATGAATGCTAATGCCCAGGGCAACTCTGGGAGCTTTGTGCTACAGACGGCAGAGCTTCCATCACCCTGGGTCTCTAAATGGCTGCAAAAAGTATAGCACCCCTTCCCCCCACCCCACCCCCACCACCAATGCACCAATGCATACACAGGTCATCAATGAAGAGCAAGTGTAACTTCTATGATGTGAAGCCACTGAGATTTGAGTTTTTATCTCTTACAGATGCTAGTACATGTATCAATTGGGAGGTGTAGTGTATATTGGGGTGAGAAATCACTGCAGTTGACAAGAAATACAAAATGTTTCCTGGACAACGCAGAGCTTGGGCTGGATTTTGAACTATGAGTTGCAAGTGGCTAAATGGAGAGGATAGGGGACAATCGGTACCAGCGTACGGAACCAACACAGGAACTGCTGCAGGAATTCACATGTAGCTCGAGGATAGTGAGACCACCCTTATGAGCAGATGCAGGTTGGGGAAAGTGGGAAATAAAGATGAAGAGGCAGGATAGGATCAGAGTATGGAGATCCTTGAGAACTTAGCACCTGATCAACACAACCACTGAAACTTCTGGAGTAAAAGGATGCTTGATGAAAGGTCTACCTTAGGAAAATCAGTGAGACAAAAGAGTGCAAGATAGACCCGAGAGAAAAAGAGTAGGGTAGGTGACTAGCTAAGAGGATGCTTTAGTAATCCAGTTTTGATAAAATTAGAGACCTTATTGGCAAACTCAGTAGAAAAGAAGCGTAAATTCAAGCAACACTTTAAAGCACAAATCCACAGGGATTGACAACAGAGGGGAAAAAAATGAAATCAAACATTTAGTCAATCAGAAGGTATGTGTCTAGTTTTAACTCTCAAATAGGTAAGTTCTATTATTTTGAGCATATTATTTAATCTCTTTGAGTTTGTGTCTTCCTCTGTAAAATGAGAGTAAAGAACCAAATGACCCCAAAGTTCTTTCCATCTGTAAAAGCCTATGGTTATATAGTCATGAAGGAAAAAATTAAAAAATGTAAGTGACATATTTAGTAGGAAGAGGCAAAGAAGGGAGAATATTTGAATGTATGGCTAAAACATAGTTTATTTGAACTGGTCCCTTATAGGTGGATGCTTGAATTGTTACCGATCTTTTGCATTACAAAACAATGTATCAAGGAATGAGCAAAAGTATTTTAACTCTCCTAGATTTTCAATTACACCTTGATTTTAAGAACTAAACACTGAATATGATAACTTTGCCACAACAGTCACACAAGTTGCAGTATTAATTCCCTCTTAGAGAGGAAGATTACTCTAAAGTTTATTTCCTAATTATAAAGACAAAAATGTGAAGGTATTTTGGGAAAAAAATTGAGACATCACAAATATATAGTATAATCACCAACTTTATTATTACCATCAATCACAGATAGCACTAGCTAATTTTTTCCCTAGATAACTATGTATAAAGCAATATTAAAATGTTTTTTGGTTTTCTTTTTTCACAATTATGCTTGGTTATAAACAGAAAGACCTCTAGATGAAACAATTTTCTAAAGTAAACTCAGAAAGTGAGCACTACTCTCCATCCTGAAAATCACAACTGATAAGGGCAAATAGAAAGCAAAGACCCTGACATGCAACAATTTTCTGGTACTCCACCATTGCCTTGCTATGGCATCAAAGAAAGATACCACCTATCAGGTATTTATTTCACAAACTTATAAGGATCTTTGGATGAGCTATATAGACATTGCTTGACACAGGTATAATTATACTACAGAATAAAGGCCAAGATGAATGAAAGCAAATAAGAAATGGGTTCACAAAGATATATCTGACAAAAGACTGGTATCCAGGTCTACACTTCTACAACTCAGTAA
>RJWJ010032974.1:0-18208 GCA_004363605.1 Indri indri
GAATTCTGCCCCGCCCCTCCAGGCCCCGCCCCCGAATTCTGCCCCGCCAGCGAGACCTCCCCACATAGCCCCGCCCCTCCAGGCCTCGCCCCGCCTCCGGCCCCGCCCTAGGGCCCTCCCCCGCTCGCCCCGCCCCCCCAGGGCCCCGGGCCGCCACAGACACCGCCCCGTTCGGCCCGGTCCGCCCGCCCCAGTCCGAAACCGGCCTCGTCGCGCGGGGTCTGCAGGCCAGCGACAGTCCCTCGGGCGCCTGGAGGTCAGTCAGTCCCTCAGGCGATGCGTCGGCCGCGGCCGGCCCTTGCCGTCGCCAGCTGTGGTCGGCTCCTGTGCACGCGCGCCGGCGCCGCGGCCCCGGCTGCCGGGACCAGACGCGCCCTGAGGTGGGGCGGGGCGGAGGCGGGGGCGGCGGGCCGGGGTCGGGGTCGGGGTCCGAGGCGGCGGGCCGGGGCGCCCGCGGACGTGGCGCGCCCAGTGGCGTCATCGCGCCTTCCCGGGGCATGCCGGGAGTCCCGGCGCGGGGAGCGGGTCCGCGCCTGCGTGGTTCGTCCGCGCTCGGCCCCGGTTCCCCTTGCGGGTGGGAGCGCAGGGCTGCGCGTGTCCCGCCGAGCTCTCTTCCCGCGTGGCGTAGCTTTGGCCTTGCTCCCCAAAGAGCCGACCCCAGGAAGGACAGCCGGGGCCGAGGACTCGCCCGCGTCCCGCCCGCAGCGCTGGGGGGCGGGGTCCCGTCCTGCGGGGCCTGGGGGACGCGCGCACGTCCCTGGCGGTCTGGGCCCTTGGGCGGCCCCGGCGCGGAGGAGCGGAACCGGGCCTGGGCGTCAGGACTGTCGCGGGATTGGCTGCGATGGGGAAAGGGGCCCAGGCACTTTGAGCACTGGTACCGCACAGCCGGGGCGCCCGCGGTTCGGCGGAAGCTGGAGGGCAGTTTGACCTTAGAACCAGGCAGGCCCCTTTCTGGGGTGGTGGGTGGAAAGCCTGAAAACCTGTGAACAGTCTGAATGTCCACACGTAGAGATTGGCTGAGGAATACGTTGTTTGCACACAACGTGGCCACTAAATGTTACATTGTATACAGATTCCTAAGTGCGGATTATTATAGCAGTTGCAATCCCCGCTCTAATAAAATTGCCGCCAATTTGTTATTTTACACTTCCGGAGGTCAGAAGTCCTAAATGAGTTTTAGGGGGTTAAAATCAAGCTGTCAGCAGTGCCGGTTCCTTCTGGAAGTTCTCTGGAATCTGCTGCTTTGCTTTTTCCAGCTTCTAGAGGCTGCCTTCCACCTTTGAACCGCTGTGTCTGCCTCCCTCCTTATAGGAACACTGAGTGCACTGGGCCCACCCAGATACCCCAGGATGACCTCCCCATCTCTGAATCCTTAACTGAGTCACTTTTGCAAAGTCCATTTTACCATGTAAGTGACAACTCAAAGTAAGTGATGGAGGCAAAGATCTTAATCAATGGAGGACAAGCCCGGGAAAAACACAAACCACAGTCGTATCTGTGACTGTTTTTCCGAAGTGTGATTTCGGAACTCAGTTTTTAAAGGGGACAGGGCTTCCAGAAAGAAAACAGGAGGAGGGGAGTAGGCAGTGAGACAAATGATCACATTCTTTTGAGGCCCAGGAAATCTGTATTTTACATAAGATCAGGCAAATGTTACAAGAGAAAAGGAACGAAGGAAGCATCCGCTAGGTAGATGTCCCTTGGTAGGTGGAGGAATGATCTCATCTCTTCTCTGTTCTGCATCTGGGAAGATAAACCTGTAACTGCCTGTGGTTTGTTTGGTGTTTTTCCTGGGCCAGTCCTCAATTTTGGCTTAATAAACCTCCATCGATTGAGATTTTTGCCTCAGTCATTTATTTGGGTGGACGAATTGAACAGACTTTAGTTTCAGGAGCTAAACTTAGACTATAGACCCAAAGTTACAATTTGCAAGTCCTTGTTTATGGGAGGCCAGCAAAGAATTTCCTTGTAAGTGATCTGTGGGGACAGCCCTTGTAAATGCCTGAGGCCTTTACCTGCCCTGGGGATCTGGCTAATGTGATGTTAGTAGCAGCTATTCATGTGGAAGAGGGTGTTGTGGACTCAGCCTCTGGGCTTGAGCTTCATTTGCATGAGGAGTTAGGGGATTGTCCTGAGATTTTCATTTTCCCTTATATAAGATAACTTCACAGATGTGGAGATTAGGACCAGGACACCTTTTGGGGCCATTCTTCTGACTGCCACACCTGATGTGCCATTTTTATTTTTAAAAATGTGTGTCGTGTACAGACAAGGTGTATCAACACATACACAAATGTCAGAGTGCTTAGCTCTGGAAGACGAGGATTCTAGAGCTTTTCATTTTCTTATCTCTGTCTTCTGATTTTTCTACAAGGAGCACATACTGCTTGTGGGGTAAAAACCATGTTAAAGTTGGCCAGGCATGATGGCTCATGCCTGTAGGCCCAGAGCTTTGGGAGGCCTAGGCAGGAGGATTGCTTGAGTCCAGCAGTTTGAGGTTACAGTGAGCTATGATCATGCCACTGCACTCCAGCGTGGGGGACAGAGCAAGACCCTGACTCTAAAAGAAAGGAAGAAAAGAAAGTTGGCAGGGGCTCTAGTGCACTCAGAGGCCCCCTCTATAGCCCTCCCCTACTCCCTTTCTCCCTGTGTTCTCACCCTTCCCCAGGCTGCAGTAGCCCTCCTCTTCCTGCGTAAGGGTGGAAGGAGAGCGAGCTGTCTGCACTCTACAACTTGTCCTGAGCACCTTGGCAGGCCCTGGACACACCCTTGGCCTGCAGGTACCAGGGGTTGTCTCTACCTGTGTGGACTGCCCCTGCCCAGCTACTAGCTCTCCTGGAACCCTGTCCTGTTGGCACCCAGCAAACTAGGGCAACAAGCAAGGGCTGGCCCAGCCAAATTTTCTTCCCCATACTGAGTAACTCTTCACCGTACAACCCAAAAGAACCGGCCCCTTAGGCCACTGGTCAGCTCCTGGCTCCAGCCATGAAGATTAAGCCGGGTCTGCAGTGGGCACTGTGTGCGGTGCCTTTGCAACCACTCTCCAGTCCCCTTCCTGTCCCACCAGCTCCCGCCCCGCCAGGCCTCACCTCCTTCCACCCCCCCAGCACACCTGATCCCCCTTACCCTGCAGTAGTTGCCCCCACATCACACTCTCCCCATTTTAATTCTGTACACCCCCCCTTGACTGTGAGTTCCTGGGAGCTGACACCTTTGCCTGTTTTGCTACACTGCGCCTGGCACACAGTAGGTGTCCAATAAGCATTCGCTGAATGGATGAATGCCTGTGCAGTGGGAACACAGAGCTCCCGTGTTCTAAGACACCTGCAGGTCCGTGGGGGGACGCCTTGAATAAATGAGTAGCCTGGGCCCGTGTGTGCAGCAGGGCTGGGAGCCTGGGGCAGTGTGTGCCCAGTGGTCTCCAGCCCACCTGGGTGCTTGCAAGCATAGCGCTCTAATCTGGGTCTTGCTTGGCATGAACCGCCTACCCTCAGAGATCTTTTCCTGTCTGTAGCAGTCTTGTCGACTGGCAGGGTGTGGTGTGTCAAAGGATCTATTTTCCTACTGATGGCTCTTTGGATTGTTTCCAGGTTTGGATAGTCACAAAATGCTGTGAAAGACATTCCTGAGCATGTCTTCTAAGCTCACTCCTGAATGTTTCTGTTGCCTGATACACAGAAACGGAGCAGCGTGTGCATGTTTTACACAATTCCAGATTGTTCTCCAAAAAGCCTCATCACGGTCTTCCCCACTTCCCCTCAGCCACAACAAATTATTGTTACCCTTTCCATCTCTTCCAGTCTGGCAGCAAAAAGGGGTGTCTCAGGTGTGTTTTACTTCTGTGTCCTGGGGAATTCCTGGAGTCCGGCCTGCTCGTGGGAGGAGGCAGATTGCGGGTCCCTGGTGAGGGTGGGCTTCCCCGTGAGGGTGGGGTCCTGGCGAGGGCGGGGGTCCCGGCGACGCGGGGTCCCGGTGAGGGGGTCAGGGCTGCCCCCTGCTGGCAGAACGGCCTGGGCGGGGGGCGGCACAGGCGCTTGTTCTGGAGATAAAATTGAAAGGCCGGCTGGGGCCAGAAAGTGGGACGTGGGACGGGACGTGGTTTTGCCGCCCCGCCCCAGCGGAAAGCGGCCAGGGCATCGCTCGCGTCTGAGCAAAGGCCCGGCCAGGCCGGGAGGGGTGGGGCAGCGCGCGTGCAGGCCAGAGCGTCGGGTGGGCGAGGGCAGGGCGGGGCCCGCAGGGCGGACACCCCGCTGGAGCCCCGCCCCCGCCCCCGAGCCCCGCCCCCGCCCGGCTTGGCGGAAGGAGCGCGGCTGCGGCCCGGCTCTGCGCGCAGGTGAGCGTCCGGGGCGGGCGGGGCCGGGGTCCCCCCGGGCCCGCTGATACGCGGCGGAGCGTCCAGAAGTAGCAGGTCCGGACGCAGGGGCGACAGAGAGGACTGTGCCCACTGCGGTTCGGGTCCTGGACGGACCAACTCGGGTCGCAGCGGGGAGCAGCCCAGCCGGGGCGCTGGTTCCCCTGTGGGCCTGAAACGTGCCTTTAACCCGCTTGTGGGGCCTCGTAGCGTCCAGAGGTTGCACACGCCGCATCCTTGGGGGATGGCACACGGGCTTCTCTGGCATCAGTGACCCACGCAAGTTAAGAGGCATCTTCCTGGTCCCAGGGCCCAGCCGGCGTTACAGCAGGGTCTGGCCCAGGGCGTGGGGGCTCAGCCGCCACCTCCACTCCCCATCCGTGTCCTCGATCCCAGACCACTGCGGGAGAGGCCCTCGTGCTGTCCCAGGAGGAAGACGCTTGGGGTGCAGAAGGCAGCGGTGCTCCCAGGCTGGACTGGGGAGCGGGTGCTGGGGCTGGAGGTCCTCCCGTGGGGAGGGAAGGGTCAGAGTTTCCATCTGCAGCCCCGCGGCCCCTCCTGCCCCCACCCCCCAGTGTGTCAGGAGATGACTGTCAGTGCCTGTGAATTCTAGTCTGTTTGGGTGACCACACCCTGGCCTCCCTAGGTCCCCACCCAGGCGGGGCTGGTTTTGTTCTTGTGCTCTGGGCAGTGGGCTGGGTGACCCTGGTGAGTTACTGGCGCCCTTGCCTCAGTTTCCTCTGCAGGCCTGTGTGAGCATGTCTTCCCTCCTGGTTGGCACCAGGGCCTCCTCCCTCCACTTTGGCCACCGTCCCTGTCACCCTGACTAGCCCTGGGAAGGGAGTGGGGAGGGCCCCTGCAGCAAGGCCAGGCCGTGCCAGGCACAGGCAAAACAGGAGAGCGAGCAGCGCTCTCAGGAAGCCGGGGGATTCGGGGAACCAGGAACTCACGCGAGGCTGCATTATCCTGTTTGGCACCTGTGCAAAGGCGGCTGGAGTTGCATCATCCCCTGCAGTGCGTCTTTCCTGGGCTTTCTGCGGCTTCTGAATGAAACCCAGCTGCCCCTCCGCCAGTGTCGGCATCATGGGTCACTTTGTCCAGGGAGCCCTCCCTGGCTGTCCCTGGGTACCTCTCCAGGTGTCCGTACACCCGGGGTGGGTCCTGCGCAGCCCTTGTCCCCAGCGACTGCTTGGCAGTTGCTCAAGGAACATGTCCGCCCGCCAGCGGCGTGTGCTGGAGCTGGTGTGGGTGGACGTCCCACGGTGCTCTGACGGCTTCGCTTTCCCTTGACCCGGGGCAGGGCACCTGTGCTGTGCTCTCGGCCCGGTCCTCGGGGACACCCTTGTAGTACTGCCTCCTTCATTCACGCTCTGAGCTTGTCCCTGGTGAGGTTTTGGGGCCTGCAACCAGCCTGCCTGACAGCCTGGCTTCTCTGTGGGCTGGCCCAGGGTGGCCCAGAGGATGTCCCCAGCCCCAGAAGGGGGTCATGGAAGCTTGTGCCCCCAGTGGCCACCCGAAAACACCCTACCCTGTCTTGCCCAGGCTGCCTGTGGGCTCCTGGAGTCCAGGATCCTGGGGGTCCCTGGCCAAGTGGGGGCCTGACCCTCCTGTCCTCAGCGAGATGCAGGCCAAGCGGACAGGGAGGGTTTCCACAGCCCCTGTGCTCCTGGGGGGTCTCCAGGCCCACAGACCACCCCACTCCCACCCTGCCCTTGTTCAGGCAAATAAGAGGCAGAGGCTTCTTGGGCCAGACTTGCCGTCCCCACCTTCTCTTGGGCCAGAGGTGCCCACCGAGGGCATGTGGGCAGGCGGCGAGGCTCCTGCCTGTGGTGGCCTTTGCCAGGGGAGCTGGTAAGGGCAGCCTCTGCCGCGACGTCTGCTCGGGGAGGCTGAGCGGGAGAGTGTGACGACAGGGAGCAAAGCAGACCCCTGCCACGGGGGAGGCTATGGCTCTTCCCGAAGCACCAGCCCCACTGGGGTCCTGTTTGGGCTTTTCTCCCCCTTTGCAGAATCTCTGGCCTGTCAAAGCTTGGGAGAATTTGGCTGAGACGTTCTCTCTGACACAGGCAACACCTCAGCTCCACCATGAGTCTGGACATCCAGTGTGAGCAGCTGAGTGACACCAGGTGGACAGAGCTCCTCCCGCTGATCCAGCAGTACCAAGTGGTCAGGTGAGGCCCTGGCCCGCCTCGTGGGTGCTGGCGGGGGCAGGCTTGTGGGTGTGGGCATGGGCTCTGGGCAGTGGCTCCCACGTGGCAGCCAGATCGCTGGCCTCTGCCCCGCCAGACACACAGGTGGGTGTGTACTCAGGAGCACCTTTTCTATGGACATGAAATATGAATTTCATGTAATTTTCACGTGGCACGAAATGTTATTCCTGTGCTTTTTCCAACCATTTAGAAATGTAAAACCCATTCTAGACACAGGCTGGGGCTGCCTGGTGGGATCTCTGGCCCCATGGGCTCGGCTCCTCCCTTCCTCTGGGAACATGGGGGCAGGACTGGGCTGAGGCCCCCCAGTCTGTGGCCATGGAGGTGCTGCCGGGCCCTGCTGAGTCAGACTGGCCTCTGTCCTCAAAGTTCTCACAAACCCAGCAGTGCCAGAGGTTTCACGTCGAGAGACAGGTGCCTGCGCGGTCCTCACCGTGAACGTGTTATCTGAAGCAGTTTCAGATCTGCAGGAGAGACAGGAAGGTAGCACGGGGCTCCCGTGCACCCTCCCCAGCCTCCCGCGAGGAGAGCGTCTCGCGGCAGCTGGGCACTCGGCAAACAGACGCCAGCGCTGGCCACGCACGTCCAGCTGCAGGCGCGAGTCCGCTTTCCCACCGTGTCCTTTCCCTGTCCCTGTCAGTCCAGGATTCCACGTGGCGTTTGCTCCTCCCATCCCCTCAGCCCCTCCCATCTGTGACGGCCCCAACGCTCCGTGTCCTGGTGCTCTGACAGCTGCGTGTGGCCAGGCCCCTGCGGACTCCCTCCGTTTGGGCTTGTCTGGGCTTTTCCCATGGCTGAAGTCACACGTTTTTGGCAGGAATGCGCAGACTGCTGTTGGGTCCTGCCGGCGTGTGCTCGTGGGCCCATCGTGGCACCACGCGGCCACCTGGGTAGGGTGGTGTCTGCTGGGCGTCTCCCCCGTGCAGCTGCTGTTCTTCCCTCGTCACTGGCCAGCGTCAGGGGAGGCACTTTGAGATTCTGCCAGTTCTGTTTCTGTGCAGACTCTTGCCTGCTGGTTTCAGCAGCGTCGCGTCCATGGCTCGTACTTGAACGGTTACTGCGTGGTATTGTAACTCTGCCATTCCCTCCACATTTATCAGCGAACGTTCCTTTGTGAACAAGAGCCGGCTTTCCTCCCGCCTATAGTCATTCATTTATTCATTTACTCGGGACGACTTGAAGACACTTGTTTTGCTGAGTTATTATCAAGCGTCATTGTTAATTTTTGCTTGCGCATTGCCGCTCTGACTGCTAGGAGCCCATCCTGTCCTAAGCACTTCCTCGTAGCCGTCACCTCTCTAGACAGATCAGGCACGCTCGTGCTCTGTGCCCCACGGCAGGACGTGGAGAATACGTTATGCCCCAGACACACATCTGTATGTGTTTGAGCATCCTAAACAGAAGTTTTGTAAACAATCCCCCACTTTTTGTTTCGTTTTTGAAATGTCCCTGTGTGACCCAGCTTGCTGATTTCTTGGCCCACTGATGGGCCACACCCTGCGTGTGGGGTGGTCCTTGAGGCCGAGGCTGGTGTGGCCACATGGTGACTCCAGGGGTCCTGCCCGCAGGCTGGATGACTGTGGCCTCACGGAGGTGCGGTGCCAGGACATCAACTCCGCCCTGCGGGCCAACCCTGCCCTGACCGAGCTCAGCCTGCGCACCAACGAGCTGGGCGACGCCGGTGTGCGCCTGGTGCTCCAGGGCCTGCAGAGCCCCATCTGCAAGATCCAGAAGCTGAGGTGAGGTGGGGGCCCTGCCCGGGGCAGGCAGGGGCTGCGGGTGCGTCGTCTTCAGCCAGAGGCACAGGGTGGTGTCCACACCGTGTGGGGACGGGGCCCCTCCTGTCACCCCTGGGCATCACAGTGCCACCCTGCTGACAAGGGGCTTTGAAGACACAGCCTCCCACAGCCCCCAGCCTGCAGACCAGAGCCCGCCCAGGGAAGGAGCAGGCATAGAACTGCCTCCTACACTGTGCTGCCTGGCCCGTGGGGAGGCCCTGACAGCCGGTGTGCGCCAGCCTGCAGAACTGTTGCCTGACGGAGGCCGGCTGTGGGGTCCTGCCCGGAGTGCTGCGCTCTGTGCCCACCCTGCGCGAGCTGCACCTCAGTGACAACCCCTTGGGGGACGCGGGCCTGCGGCTGCTCTGCGAGGGACTCCTGGACCCCCGGTGCCACCTTGAAAGGCTGCAGTGAGTGTGTGCTCTGCCTGGGGCCGGCCCTCGCTGCCCCTCCATGGCACACGGGCTGCAGGGAACTCTGAGGAGGGGACTGGGATCACAGGGCCCTGCGGTGCTCCTCCCCCGTGGCGCTGCGGCTGGGGGCTCCGTCGTCTCCCCACCTCCCTGTCCAATTGCCTTTGCAAGGAGCAGGCAGCCATCCTGGGACCCCATGGCGGGAACCGATGCCGGCTGAGTCAGGTGGCCTGGCCACCACGAGTGACCATGGCCAAGCGTGTGATTTCTCCCCGGTCTGGCAGAGCCCTGGGGTGTGAGGTGGCCTCTTGGTTGGTGAAGGGTTTCCAGTGTCCACGTGGCTGGAGCACTGGGCGCCCCTGACCTGAGCCCTGAAGACGGTCTCTGGGCCTCGGCGCTCCCATGATGCTAAGGGGACACCACCTCCCAAGGCGGCGCCCTGGCGTTGCACCCCTCAGCTGGTCCTATTGGGGGCTGAGACCCACTTGCCCGCCCCAGGCTGGAGTACTGCAACCTCACGGCTGCCAGCTGCGAGCCCCTGGCCTCGGTGCTCAGGGCCAAGCCGGACTTCAAGGAGCTGATGCTGAGCAACAATGACATCCGCGAGGCTGGCGTCCGCATGCTGTGCCAGGGCCTGAAGGACTCCACCTGCCAGCTCGAGTCGCTCAAGTAGGTGCGGGGCCAGGTGGGGGTGGGGGTGGGGGACTCCCTGCTCCCACACACATCTTGTGTCCCAGGCTGGAAAACTGCGGTGTCACGGCAGCCAACTGCAGGGACCTGTGCGGCATCGTGGCTTCCAAGGCCTCGCTGCGGGAGCTGGACCTGGGCAGCAACCAGCTGGGCGACGCGGGGCTGGCGGAGCTGTGCCCCGGGCTGCTGCGGCCCAGCTCCCGGCTCAGGACTCTGTGGTGAGTCAGCCTCCCACGGGGGCACGGTTGTCCTGGGAGCCCTCCCCACGCCCGGTGCCGGTGAGGAACATCTGTAGAGCATGTCGCTGCCCCGCAGGCTCTGGGAGTGTGGCATCACCACCGAGGGCTGCCGGGAGCTGTGCCGCGTCCTCAGGGCCAAGGAGAGCCTCAAGGAGCTCAGCCTGTCGGGCAACGAGCTGGGGGACGCGGGCGCCCGGCTGCTGTGCGAGAGCCTGCTGGAGCCCGGCTGCCAGCTGGAGTCGCTGTGGTGAGGCCCCGAGGGGAGCAGCAAGGTGCTGGGGCTGCCGGCTCAGCCCTGACCCTCGGGTCCTGCCCGGGAGGGGTGTGGCCTGGGGTGCCCGGCAAGGGGGTGCTGGGGGCCGGGGAGAAGGGCCAGTGCAGCCGTGGCCCAGCCCTCGCCTGTCCACAGGGTGAAGACCTGCGGCCTCACCGCCGCGTGCTGCCCCCACTTCAGCTCGGTGCTGGCGCAGAACCAGTCCCTGCGGGAGCTGCAGATGAGCGGCAACAAGCTGGGTGACGCGGGCGTGCGTGAGCTCAGCCAGGGCCTGCACCAGCCCGGCTCCGTGCTGCGGGTGCTCTGGTGCGTGCGCGCGTGGTTCCTGTTTTAACGGTCAGCGCAGTCAGGGGTTCCCACACGTGAAGCCTGATGTCTGTCTGGGTTTCCCCAGCTCTTGCGAAAGCGCTTTCCCTGGCAGCTTCCCAAGAAGCGTGCTGTGGAGTAACTCTGGAGCCTTTGGCTGGGGGTGGAGTCCTGGGCCGCACACTGGCCGGGGCTGCTGCGTCGTTTTCTGTCTTCTGGGAAGGACTCTGCTGTCCTGATCCGTGATCCACTGTGATCCTCTCTGTCACTGTATTCGGGGGCTTGATGTGCCTGGGGCTGGACAGGGACTGAGACACCGCTGCCAGGCTGGACTGGGGGAGCAACCCTGTGCAGGCCCATCTTGGGGTCCTCGGGCATGCCGGGCGTGGGCCGCTGTCACCATCCCACAGTCTGGTGGCAACACAGGCCCAGGTCACGTGGCCCGTCCTTGGTCCTGACCTCCACCCTGCTCCTCCCAGGATAGGGGACTGTGAGGTGACTGACGGCGGCTGCGGCAGCCTCGCCTCCACCCTGCTGGCCAACCGCAGCCTGCGCGAGCTGGACCTCAGCAACAACTGCATGGGAGACCCGGGCGTCCTGCAGCTGATAGAGAGCCTCCGGCAGCCGGCCTGCGCCCTGGAGCAGCTGGTGTGAGTGGACGCCCGGCCGCGGGGCTCAGGCAGACCGGGGGCGGGGGGTGGCGGGGACACCCAGCCCACTGCCCTTTGCCGCCCGTGCGCAGCCTGTACGACATCTACTGGTCTGAGGAGATGGACAACCAGCTGAGGGCCCTGGAGGAGGACAAGCCGTCCCTGAGGATCATCTCCTGAGAGCACCGCTGGCCACCGGGCTCCTAAACCTGCTCTCCCTGGACAGCGGCCTCAGCCCACCACAGGGTGGACCAGCTCCCTGGGGAGCTCACTCTGTGGGTGTCCTAGCTTTGCTTGGAGAGAAACGCTTGAATCAACTTATTTTAGAACATTTTAGACACTTTATAATCATTAAAGCACTTTTGTGGCAGGAGGGTGCCCGTCCTTCCTTCTGGGGTCCCCTGAGGAGACCGCACTGCCCAGGGCTAGCAGGGTCTCACCCCCTTTCTGCCATTATCAGTGACGCCCACCTCCCGCCACTCTGGGGTCCTACGGGGAGCTGCCCTGGCCTGGCCGCCTGCAGCCCGGGCCTCAACACCGCCCGCCCTCCCCTCCTGCCCAAGCCCTGTCAGCTCTGCGCTCTCTGGACAGGGTGGGCGGGTGCACCTCCGCCCCGCTGGCCTCGTCTTGCCCAGGGCAGGCAGCCCAGGGGTGACCTGCACTGTCAAGAGGGGGCTGCTCCACGAGGCCTGTGGGATACTCATCAGCTCTCGGAGGGCCCAGTGCCCAGGCGGACACTTCAGGTTCGCTGCTGTGACGCCTGTTAAGGTGCCCCATGATCTTATGTTTCTATGACAGATACGATCCCCTATTCAGAGGAGAAAAGGGTGACCCGGGCCTAGGGTACAAGGTGGGCCTGGAGCGTGTCATAGCCTTGGACACCAGAGCTGGAACAAGTGAGGATGGGATGGGGCAGTGCCCCCCAGCAAGGCACCAGCTCCACCCACCCAGATACAGCCCAGAGGGTCCACGGTGGCCAAGGGGGCCTGTCCCTGCAGCGGGGAGACGGGGCAGCCACTCTCATCAAGGGGTCGAAGCTGCCACATGTGAGGGGAGCAGAACGTGCCTCCCAGGGGTGCTCAGGGTGCATCGAGCTGCTCCAGGGAAGTGCGAGGGCAGCCGGCATGACCCTGGCCCCCACAGGGCCACAGAGGCCCACGGCGGGACGGCCTCGGGGACATAACCAAGACTCTAGGAAACCGCTGCGGGAGCTGACCTGCCGGCTCTTGGGCAGGGCCTGGCTGGGCGCTGGGCAGGGCAGAGGCGTCTGGGGTGCAGTTCTCAAGCGTGCCCCACGTTCCAGCCTCACAGCTTACGGAAGGTGGGAAGTTTCCACTGTACTGTTGCCTCTTCATGTGCGATTAAAAATTTTCATGGTAAGGTTTTAAACATTCCAGCCTGAGAAGGTGGCTGCCCCTCCCAGAAACCCTGTGGCCACTGCGCAGTGGGTCCCCAGCCGCATCCCACAGCCAGGGACAGATGCAGGGGGTGGGGAGGTGGCCCTGGCGTCCCGTCCCACACACGCACCCACCGTGGTCCAGGTGGCCTTGGGCAGGGGCGGAGCCAACCTGCTGGCCCCACCGTGCTTTGCGCGGGAGGCAGGGAGGAGGCGGCTGCAGACCTTCGTCGCCACTTTATTTGTTCTCTCTGCTCGTGGGGATGACCCTAAACTCGGGGAGCCACGGACACGGGTCCCAGCACCCAGGTCCAGGCCTCTGGCCTGTGGAGTTTCTGACTCAGTGTCCCCTGAGGGGCCAGTCCGGCAGCCTCCGACGCCATCCACACGCTGCCAGGTCCGTCTGCCCAACGAAGACTCGAGGAAGTGGCTCAGTGCTGCTGCCTGCGTCGACGCCTCTCAGCCACCAAGTGTGGACAACTGTCCTTCGACACACGCCACCAGGAGGGGCGTCTGGCCCCACCGCGCTGCCTCAGAGCAGCTGGGGCAAGGGGCGTGGAGAGGGCAGGCGGTGCCAGGGCTGGGTGACGGGGCACTCGGGGCCAGAGGCCGCCGGGCTGAGCAGGCAGGAGGCGAGCAGGGACCCCCACTCCAGGGGAACCAGTTGCCCTGGGGCAAGCCCCGGAGCCAAGGACACACGTGTGTACACGCTTACATGCACACACGTAGATGAAGCTGGGGCGGGGCTCCCTTCACCCCCTCCTCAATCCCTGTGGAGTGGAGGGCACGGGAGGAAGGAAAATAAAACCTCAAGGCGAGGCCCGGCAGCGGTTCCCAGCGGGCCTGGGTTCTGGGAGGCTCCCGGGGTGGCTGAGGTGCAGGTCAGTTTGGAGCTGGCTCCCCGGTCCCGTCAGCCACCTCAGGCCCTGGCAGGTCTTCGTCCAGCCCCAGCGGGTGCTGGTCCCCGTTGCCAACGGCTCTGTCCGGGCCGCCCCTGCTATGCTGCTTCTGCCGCCGGGTCTCCTTGTACCTCAAGGTGATGTCCCTGGGGGTGGGGACAGGGAGGCCTAATCACACCTGCTCCCGCACCAGCCCCCGGTGCAGGCCCCGTGGACACCCGGGCACCTTCGTCCCTTCAGAGGACCCGAGGGCCAAGCCCCTAGGACCCCAGGGTTCAGGAGGGGCCGAGGCTGGCTGCCCCAGGGAAGCTTGCACAGCGGCAGCCAGGGGTCGGGCAGGGCCAGCTGCTCAAATGCCAATTAAACAAACTGCGGCAGAGCTTGTGCCAGCTGGACGGGGCGGGGGGCTCTCCTTCAAGAACACCACCCCTGCCCCCCAGGACCCCCCACTGACCGCAAGAAGAAGCGCCAGATGGTCCAGGTGAGCACCAGGACGGAGCCGAGGGTCCAGCACTGGGAGATGTAGAAGGGCAGGGACAGGGTGAGCGTGTGGGGGTCGTACTTCACCACGATGAGCAGCTCCGTGACCGTGATGGCTGCCACCAGCCAGGCCTGCGGGCCCAGCTTCCTGTGGGGCTTCCTGCAGAGGGGGCAGCGGCTGGCCCAGCTCCCCCAGCCCCACGGGCCCCCCAGGCGACCACCCCCAGGCTCTGCCTCCCACCCTCCGCACCTCCTCCCCGCACCCCAGCCCTGGCCTGCAGCCCTCACGGGTCATCCATGAAGTCGTAGATCTCGCGCATGGCCACGCCGCCCACGTTCACGAAGAAGACCAACCGCAGGAGGACCAGGTAGTGCTCGGGTGGCATCCACAGCACAAACTTCAAGTAGAACGTGTTCAGTTCCGCCAACAAAAACTGGGGGACGGAAGAGGGTGCGGAAGAGGGTGAGCCCTTGCTCTGGCTGCCCAGTCGGCCGTACGACCACAAGGCAGCCCGGCCTTACCACCAGGATGATGCCGCACACGGCCAGCCAGCGGCGCAGGCTGGAGGCGGGCTTCCACTCGAAGCGGACCCAGCTATAGGGCGTGAACTGGAAGGCGATCCTCTTCATCTTGCCCCTGGGGACCAGAGAGCCATCAGCCTGAGGACAAGGGCCTACCCGAGCCCCACCTTGCACATCGGGACTGCTCTGTTCTAGGTCACGAGGCCGCCGCCAGGCCCGCAGACAGAGGCGGAGCAACTGGGTCTAGCCACCCAGGCACAATCCCCACCTGCCACGGCCCTCCCCTGTTTAGAACCCTCTTCCAGTCCAGCCAGCATGGCCCTGGCCCCTCCAAGAGGGCTCCCCGCTGGCTCCAGGTGGGCCTAGGGCACCAACAGACAGGAGGTGAGACCTCCCCAGCATGGCCCCAGGACTTTTCTTAGACTTTTGTTTCTTTTTTTTCAAATCCCAAAGTAAAAACAACAGAGCACCTGCAACTACTTTGTAACGAGACCACAAGCAAGGGGCGGTGCTGGGGCGGCCGGAGCAACAGGGTGGAGATTCCAGGAGGGGCCCCCGCTCCGTAGCATGCGGGACAGGCCTGGCCCTCGGGTCCACCGAGGCAGGGCAGCAGAAGCCACCTCAGCCGCCACCCCACCCATGCCCTGCTGAGGCTCCCAAGACATACTTGTAGGTTGGAATGTTCCAGAGGCCCTGCCACTTGTAGGTCTTCAGGGACAGCCACTCGAGGGTCTTCATGCCGCAGTAGATGCCCAGCCCATTGCAGACGAGCACGTCCATGATCCACTGGGGAGGAACCAGGTGGGAGGCAGACACCGTGGGACCCCCCACCCAGCACCAGGAGGCGACACCCGGCCCCACAGAGCTGGGGGCACGAGGCCCTGCAAGGCCCACAGCTGTCCCTATCGTGTCCCTCCTGCCCCAGATGCATCAGCCCACCCGGCCTGAGCCCACCACCCTGGGAGGCCGCGCAGGGCACCTACGTGATCCCACCAGCACTCGCTGAAGTTGGGCAGCTGGTGCTCGAGGCTGTACTCCAGGAACTCGAACATCACACTCACTATCATGCACATCCACCAGTCCCGGATCATCAGCGTCTGCAGGGCGGACGCCGGGGTTGGGGCTCATCACTGAGCGAGCGAGGGGTCTCCCGCACACAAGCCTCACCCTTGGGGAATGCCAGCCCCACCTCCCGCTGGCAGGGCCCCCGGCCCCAGGGAGGCCCAGGTGGGCGTGTGAGGTGGACAGCTGTCCCCCACCAGCCTTGATTCTTAAGACTTTCAGCAAATGAGGCAGCATCCACACACCCTGGGCCTGAGCTCCGAGCTCTACAGGGAAGGCCTGGTCCCACCGCCAGGCCAGCCAAGGCCAGATGCCAGGCTCAGGAGTGGTGCCTGAGCCCAGGCTGGGGCGGGACTTCCTGCCTCTCTCTCTCTACCCTCTTCCCTAAGCAGCCCCCACAATGCTGGGGAAAGAGCAAGGATCCGTGGGCAGAGCTCCCATTCCAGCCCTGCTGGGAGACCTGGGGCTCCCAGGCGTTTTCACGGACCCTTGGGGACGGCACAGTGCCTCACGGCCAGCTCACCCACCCACCACACTCAAAGTGCACAGAGGGTCAACCTTGTGGCCAGAAACAGCCCAGAGCACAGGGCAGACCTGAGGGTGTCAGGTCAGAAGAGGCGGTTGCCATACCTTCAGGTACCAGCCGAGAAAGTGTGCAGGAACAAAACCGTCCAGCTTGTCCTGTGGGCAACAGGGCCTGATCCTCAGGGACAGCCCCAGCCCCCTGCTTGAGCTGCCCCCATCGCTGGCAGGTCAGCTGGGACCACGGAACCTCTGAGCAGCACCTGCCAGGCCCGGGGGACACTCCCTCGGCCCCTGCAGGTGACACGCCAGACAGCTGAGAGAGCAGGTGCCCCACCCCAGGGAGCCCCATCTAAATCGACGGGGCCCAGGCCCCTCGAGTGGGTGACAACCTCAAGCAGTCACGAAGCTTGTGCAACCCCTTATGGCTGGGCACCCCAACACCGTGCCTGACCCTCAGGGGGCCGAGTGCTGCACCTGAGAGGGACCCACCTCAGGGCTCCCAGCCCCTTACCCAGATGTTGTGGAAGGGGTCGGTCTCGTTGTCTGCGTCGTAGATGAGGCAGTTTCCCCCGTAGTCCCTCTCTGGCAGCGGGACCCCCAGGCTGGGGTCGATGTATTTCAGAAACTGCCGGCCGTCCTGCACAGTCTGCAAGGCCAACGCCCGCGTTAGTGGGGCTGAGACGGGGTGGCGACTTGGAATGTGGGTCACGGTATGTGGCTGCATCTCAGTCAGCCTGGCGAGTGCAGCACCCTGTCTCGCCAGCTCTCCCCTCCCAGGCAGGGCTGGAGACCTGGGGTCTGAGACCTGGCAAGATGGCGGGTGCGGGAGGTGCCCCACGTCTCTGCACCGCACTCACTCTGGGGCCGGTGGTGGGACTCGGAACACTGGTCAGATGGGCCACGGAGGCGGCTGTGTGCTTCTGCCTCTGCCCGCCACCCCCGACGGGTCTGCAGGGCCAGACATCCTCATAGAGTCACCTTCGTGGGACATCTCTTCTGCCTTCACATGATGCACAACAGACACACGGACGTCAATGTTAGCCAGATGTTCCTCTTGGTCTTAGAACCACTTTGGGACTGTCCCTCAACGGAGGGGGTTCACCCTTGAGCAGGCCTGACTCTCCCTTTAAGCCCCTCTGGCCACCAGCCAAGGGACAAAGAGGAGGAGGCTCGGCGGCCTGGAGGCCAGATGACAAAGCAGAGGTCCGGGAGGCGCAGCGGGAATGAGGACAAGCAGGTGTCCTGGCGCAGGGCCTGGCCACACGGAGGACAGGAGACAAGACAGGAGGAGGCCCCCCTCGAGCTCGGCCTGGGGCTGGAGCAGACGGGACGCAGTCTCAGGGCACAGAGGCGGACAGTGCTGGACACAGGTGCTCTGCCTTGTCCTGCAGCATGACACCCCTCCCAGGGGGTCTGACAGACTCTGCGGTGGCGACGCTGTCAGCGACCGTGTCTCCGTAACCAAGAGGCTCTGAGGCAGCAACATGGAAGCCGGACCCTGATCCGCCCAGGCCCCACAGCCCCAGACAGCAGGGCACGGGGGGCAGCAAAGGAGTCACCGTCCAGGGGAGAAACCTGACAGACACCAGCCAGGTGGTCTGGTCGGCACCACCAGTGACAAGCCGTAGTGACGGTGTGCGCCTTGACCCTAGCCGAGCCATGAGACATTCATCACACGAACCCTAATTAATGCTGATGCCCCAATCGGAAAAAAGACATTCCAGGAAAGTTGCAGAACAATTTCTCTCACGAATATGGGTGCAAAAGTCCTTGATGAAATACTAGGAAACCAAATCCAGCAGTATACAGAAAGGGTTCTAGGGCCGGGCGCGGTGGCTCACGCCTGTAATCCTAGCACTCTGGGAGGCCGAAGCAGGTGGATCGCTCAAGGTCAGGAGTTCGAGACCAACCTGAGCAAGAGCGAGACCCCATCTCTACTAAAAATAGAAGGAAATTAATCAGACAACTAAAAATATATAGAAAAAAAAAATTAGCCGGGCATGGTGGTGCATGGCTGTAGTCCCAGCTACTCGGGAGGCTGAGACAGTAGGATTGCTTGAGCCCAGGAGTGTGAGGTTGCTGTGAGCTAGGCTGACGCCACGGCACTCACTCTAGCCCAGGCAAAAAGAGTGAGACTCTGTCTCCAAAAAAAAAAAAAAGAAAGGGTTCTACACCGCGACCAATAGGATTTATCCCAGGAAAGCAAGGGTGGTTCAAAATAAGAAAATCAATCAACGTAATACATCATATTGATCAAGGGAAAAAACCCATATCGACATCTCATTTCACACAGAAAAAGCATTTTCATGATAAAAATGCTCAACAAACTAGGAATGCAACAGAACTTCCCCCACCTGACAGGGGCACCTGTGAGAAGCCCACAGTGACACAGACTTGGTGGGCAGAGACCAGG
>RJWJ010032975.1:0-18192 GCA_004363605.1 Indri indri
ATTTTCTGACTTTCTCTACTTCATCCTAAAACATCAAAATGAGAGTAACAATGGTTTTCTGAGTCATTTTTTTTCTTTTTTCGAACCTTTAATATTACGCCATTGTTGGCAGATAAGCTTTTATTGACAATAATGAGATCATTCAGGAAAAGCATCAGCTCTTATCTTTCAAAGTTTATTTTTTAAAATCTCTTTGCGTCTTCTTTTTTAAAGAATTTACTACCACCTTTATTAGAACAGATTGTCAATAAATTCCGAATTCTCTAGGTAATCTCATAAAGCATTAGATCATTATTTCTGTGGGAAAAAATATAGAGTTTACAAGTAGGCTTTTGTTGTTATTAATATTTACCATGAGTTATTTCTACCCAAAGTTATAAGGCAGAAAAATTGAAGCCAGAAACATGAGGTTTTAAACTTGGTTCTTCTGCTGGTAGTTAATTTTTTCCTTCATCAGAGAACTAAATTTCCCAACCTGATAAGAAAGAAATAAATATATAATCTCTGGGTCATTTTCCACTTTGTCTTTCTGTATGTAACACATCTATCGCATTTTTTTCAGTCTGCTATCTCTTCCAAGCTATTCGTTAAAGGCAAATCGGCCATATATTAATGATATTAAATGGAGACAAAGGTGGCAAAGTTTTTTGAGGGCTAGCAGGGCATTCAAATACCTCCAGCAGAAAATACATCCAACATCAGATGCTGAGTGCCAGGCATAGTGCCAGATGCATTGTAGATGACAGAAATAATAACTTCATACTCATTTTGTTATTTTCTTTGAGCGGAAGATGACAGTGACATTGAGTGTATGAAGTTGTGACATTGAATTTATGAATGAGCCTGTATTAGTCCATTTGGCCTTGTTGTAACAATGGTGATCTAGCACCTCTTGTGTCATCCTGGATGGAGCTGGGGCCCATTCTACTAAGTGAAGTAGCACAAGAATGGAAAAACAAGCACCACATGTACTCACCATCAAATTGGTTTTAACTGATCAACACTTATGTGTACATACAGTAGCAACATTCATCGGGTGTCAGGCAGAGGGGAGGCGGGAGGAGGGAATGGCTATACACACACCTAATGGGTGCGGTGCGCACCGTCTGGGGGATGGACACGCTTGGAGCTCTGACTCAGGTGGGGATAGGGCAATATATGTAACCTAAACATTTGTACCCCCATAATATGCTGAAATAAAAAAGAAAAGAAAATACCTGAGGCTGGGTAATTTATAAAGAAAAGAGGTTTATTTGGCTCATGGTTCTGCAGGTTGTACAAGGAGCATTGCACCAGCATCTACTTCTGGTGAGGGCTTCAGGAGGCTCCCAATCAAGGCAGAAGGTGAAGGCGGAGCAAGTGTGTCATACAGTGAGAGAACGAGCAAGAGGGAGGAGACGGTACCAGGCTCTTTAAACAACCAGCTCTCATGTGAACTAATGAAGCGAGAACTTACTCACTACTGCCAGGAGGGCACCAAGCCATGCATGAGGGATCCGCCTTCATGATCCAAGCACCTCCCACCAGGCCTCACAGTCGCCACTGGGGATTCAATTTCAACATGAGATTTGGAGAGGTGAAACATCCAAACCATATCAGAGCCATTCAGGTGCGTTTGGACTGGTATAGCCATATGCTCCCTGCCATTACAGTGAACAGGGAGTTAGATGAAAATATTGCCCTCTGTTTTCTTCCCAAACCAAATAAACCCCATGGGTTCTCACAGTAGAAGGCTTTCTCCTGGATGCCTCTTTTGTTTTTTAGTTGTCTCTCCAAACCAAAATAAGTCCTGTGGTAGTCAGAACAAGGACCCCCAAAGACGTCTATGTCCTAATCCCTAGAACCTGCCCCTGGAACGTGTATATGGTACTTACATTGCAAAAGGGACTTTCTAGGTATAATTAAGTTAGAGATTTTGAGATGGGAAGAGTATTCTAAATTATTCAGGTGGGCCTAATGTGATCAAAAGGGTCCTTATAAGTGAGAGGCTAGAGGGTCAGGGTATAAAATATGATGATGGAAGGAGAGAAGGATTTTAATGTGCTATGCTGCAGGCTTTGAAGAGTTAGAAAGGGACCGAGAGCCAAGGAGAGCAGGTGGCCTCTAGAGGCTGAAAAAGTCAGGGAAAGCAATTCATCACCAGAGCCGACAGAAGGAAGGTAGCCTTGCTGACCCCTTGTAGACTTCTGACCTCCTGAACAGTAAGATAATAAATGTATGTTATTTTAAGCCACTGTTTGTGATAATATGTTACAGCACCAATGGGAAACTGATAGAGGTCCTCATCTCCATTTCCAAAGAAAGAATATCTCTTCTTAAATTAGTCTAGGAGCGACTAAAAGACAAAGATTCAAGCTATCAATGCTCTGTGGGTTATAAAGATTAAATGTATTTAAAATAATACATGGAGAGGCTATACAGAGAGATTTGTATTTTGGTTGCCATGGTGATTATTAAATCTCCATCGATGGAATGCATTATTTTTGAGCAACACAAGAGATTTTGAATAAAACAAAATCAACACATGCCTATAGTTCATTACAAATATATACCCTTCTGAAATAAACATTTCAGGTTCAGCTTCAATAATGTTTTTTAATATCTGCTATGTCTTGGGTCCTATGAATGTGTGTGTGTGTGTGTGTGTGTGTGTGTGTGTGTGTGTGTGAGTGAGAAAGAGAGACAGAGAGACAGAGTGTATTTCCAATACTATATGCAAAGCATTATCCTTAAATTTCTTTTTTATAGCAGTACATTCTAGTCATTTATTAATTCATATTATTATTTCTGAATATTCATGGCATATTTTAAATAGATTTATTATTAGAAAATATTTGGAAATGTTACCTGTCTTTAAGGCATGAGATAGGTCATCGTTTAACCAAACTTTTTGAATCTTGATTTGCCTTTCACTATTATTAGAAAAGCAAAGGCTTTTAAAATTCGTTTTCTGCCTCTTCTTCCCTTCATATGAGCTCTTTCCTTAACGTTGAGATGCCAGGAATTGATGGGATTAAAAGTAGTTCATTCTCCAAGAAATTTGCATTATCAAAGGTTTCAGAATATTACATTCTAAACATGAAGCTCTGTTGGTACAAATTCTAATGTCTGTACTCTTTGGCATTTTAAACTTTCATGTATAATAAATTTTGCTGTTTACAAAGCACTTTCCTTTAGGAAGAACATGAGGTTTGGGGTTATCATTTAGGGTTCTGAAACAAACTCTGCCACTTACAAGCTAGGTGAACACTGGCAACCTGCTTAGTTATTTCCGAGCTTCATTTTTCTTACCTAAAAGAAAAGTAGAAATGACAGTACTTATCTAGATTTGCTTTGAAGACAAAATGAGGTAATATATTTTAAAAAGAATGTTAAGCTATAAAACACTATGCAAGCAATGGTAATGATTTTTGTTACTACTGTTATTGTAATGAATGATTATCTATTAATACATAAAAGTATCTCAATACTTAGTGGCTTAAAACAATGAGCATGCATGATTTCATACCTTCTGTAGATTAGGAATCTCGGTGGGGCTTAGCTGAGCCCTCTGGCTCTAGTGTCTTAGAAGACCGCATCACAATATCTGGCTGGGCTACAGTTATCTGGGGCAGATATACTTCTAAGCTCACGAATATTATTGTTGGCAGCATCCAGTTCCTCAAGGGCAATTGGAATGAGTCCTCAGTTCCCTGTTAGCTGTAAACCCTGGGTTGCCCTCAGTTCCTTACCAAGTGGACCTTTCTACAGGGCAGCTCATGACATGACAGCTGGCTTCCCCCAGAGCAAGCAAGCAAGAGGGAAAGAGAGGGTGCCCGAGGAAAGAAGCTATCGTCTCTTAGAAACTTAATTTCAGAAGTGACAACTTTTTAAAATTTTATTTATTAGAAGCAATTCATTAATCCCAATCCGTACTCAAGTGGAGGGCATGCACGTGGGTATGAATTCTGAGAAGTGAAGGTTATTGGAGTCCTATTAGAAGCTGCCTACCATAATCATTCTTATCCAGTTCTTAAAATTGCCCTTCACCAAAATTCTTGGCATTGGCCAAGGCATTTTCCTTAACAAGGAGTCTTGAATAGTTAGCTGAAGGCAAAATAGACACTCAAATCCAGTTTTAAGGCTCCATTTCCTTGTACATTTGAATGTATATTTTCCTGATTATTTTAAAGTATGAGGAACATATTATAACTCCTCTTATAGGCAGCTCTCATGGAGGGCTGGCCCTGGGGTAATGGAATATGCCAGGTTACAAAGTTTTGCAAAACACTTAGTCACAGAGGAAAAACAGATTAATGCTCTCTTAACAATGACTACACTAGTGGGTACAGCATGCAATCGTGATTTCCAAAACAATTATTTTGAATTTAATAGCTCTCCAACTCTTTCTGGTGCTGCGACAAGACTACTGATTTAATGGTGCACCAAGCTGCTACCAACCGGAGGTTAAAACCCGTGGTTAAATGACTCGGGTGAGTGGTATTGAAAGCCATCACCACGTGGACAGTTCTCAGGCTCCAGGAAGGGGGAAAGGGGAGGGCGGTATGAGGAAGGGGGGTAAAAAGGAAAATAGAACAAAACAGGAAAAGCCAACAGGAAGCTGAGGCTTTCAATAATACTGCCAATTTTTCTTTTTTCCTTCCTTTCTTTTTTTTTTTTCTTTGTCACTCCAAATTTAAATTGAGGTGATTATAAACCTCTTGTTTGTTTTGTTTTGCTTTCAGTTAAGAAGTGAGAATTAAAAGACAGTGGAGATAAAGTGCAGAGAGGGCTTTTGCCAGCTGAAGGATGGAAAGCCCATTACCCATAATCATAATAATACAAACCCGCTGGACAATGCAGGGGGAGGGACCCTGTCACAGGAGAGGTGCTGGAAGTGACCCAGGCCTGGCAGGCCCTGGGGCCATCACAGGAATGAGATTGCAAAACCCCAGGGAGAAGCATTGAAGGCTGCCAATATGGCGAGCTCTGAAAGCTGCACTCTGCCATGACAATAGAAAGCGGGAGAATTGAGGGTGCACTGATTGGCAGTGGGTGGGAAAATGGAGCAATAGGCTGCCTGCCCAGAGGGCCAGAGATCTGGCTGGGGAGGGGTGAGAGCAGCAGACAGAGCTACAAAAGAAACCTGAATGCCAGAGAAAAATATATCTAATCAGAAATCAGTTAAAGGAATGAATTGTAGCTTTAAATCCAGGCCAGGAAGCACAAAAATGGAAAAAAAAAAAACCCAGATTAAAATAACGAACACTACGTGAACTCTTCTTCATGTTGTGTTAGTTATTTTAGTAAAAATAGACCTAATCTTTTCCGAATGGGGAGAAAAGCATAGCTGCACTGTTGTATTTGTTTTTGTTGTAAATTTCATGGAAGTATAGAAAAGTGAACAAATTATAATTTAAACAGCTCAATAAATTTTCAGAAACACACCTTTTCATCAGCATTCCAATTTAAATAAAACACTGTTACCTGTCCTCAGGAGGCCCCCTCGTGCCTCTTCCATTTCCAATCCATCCCACTATCCCCAAGGGTAATCACCATACTGATTTCTAACATCATAGATAAATTATGTATGTTTGAAATTTACATAAATGAAACCTACAGTATGTTCTTCTATCTGGTCTACTTTGTTCAACATTGTTTCTGAGACTCGTCCATATTGTGTATCATAGACTTTTCATTCTCGTTGCT
Organism: Indri indri; assembly: GCA_004363605.1. NCBI lineage: Eukaryota > Metazoa > Chordata > Mammalia > Primates > Indriidae > Indri > Indri indri. Next base: position 5,689 of record RJWJ010032975.1, read on the forward strand.
ATGTAGAATTTCAATGTGTGAATACATCACAAGATAATTATTCATTCCACTTTTGAAGGGTATGTAAGTAGTTTTTAGTTTGGACCTGTTATTTGTATTATCATTGTGAGCATTCCAGTATTGGTTTTGGGGGGCTATATCTTTTGGCTTTATGCCTAGGGGTGCTTTTGAAAGGCCTATAGGATGCAACTGTTTAGCTTTGGTAGATATTGCCAAATGTTTTCCTAAAGTGGTTATGCCAATTTATACCCACCCATCCCGGCCCCCTCCACCCCGCAAAAAGCAATGAGTAAGAGTTTCTGTTGCTTCATAACCTTTCCAGCACACAGTATTTTTTGTCTTTGACATTAGCTGACGACTGAAGGATGGAAAACCCATTACTCGTAATTATAATAATTCAAACCCGCTGGACAATGCTGGGGGAAGGAAACTGGAAATGACCCAGACCTGGCATACATAGTAGGTATGTAGGGATAATACCTTAGAATATTAACTAAAGTGTGTTTTCTCCTCTCCTACCTCCTGAACTCCAAGGCTGTACCTCTGCTCACATAGTAAGCAATGTCCCCATGATAGCCACATGGCAATCTGAACAGATAAGATGGGGGAGGTGGGGTGGAACAGAGATGCTCACCTGTGGGAGGAAGGGCCACGTGGGACAAGCTGGAGCTCTTGAGCTGAACTGGGGCAATGTCAGGATTTCCCTGCTATGACTGGTGTGGAGTCTTATGCCTGTAATTCCAGCACTTTCAGAGGCTAAGGTGGGAGAATTGCTTGAGGACAGGAGTTCAAAATCAGCCTGGGCAACATAGCAAGACCCAGGGAAAGATTAAAAAAAAGACTGCCCTGCCTCACTAAAATATTAACTTCCATGATGGCACTCCTTACTTCTTCTTCCAGGATCCATGCAGAAGTAGTCTTTTACTTAAATTCTAAGTATTAATAAATATTAATAGTAGTGAAACAACAGGGTGCAGATAAATTAAAACCTTGTAGGCAGTGGCCACTGGGCAGAGGAAGATGAAGAGGAAGGGGATGCAGGACACTTGCACTGGCACCAGCGCAGTCCCCATGAGGACAATGCAGGCCCAGTACCACGTACTGATGCCCGTCTGCTGCAGGAAGGGGTTGGCCACCTCTGGAGGGATTAAGGACTCGATCACCTCCTGAGCAATCCCCGGAATCCCTCACCTTGATCTCAGAGTCTATGGACAACCGAGCCATGAGGCTGATTTCTCAGTAGACTCAGGATGTGGGTAGCTTGGATCTGGGGGTGGCCCCTGGCATGCAGCCCTTCCCCACATTCCAGTGCTTTTTCAGTTTGCACATAATTACAACTTTTAGAGGCACTTGTGGGTTAAAAGGAAATGATATATTACTATTAAAATCACAAAAATCAAAGATGGTAAACAATGAAATGGGAGAATTAGAATCACATCAACAGAACAATCTTTTTCTGAGTTTATATGTATTTCGAAGTTAAAAAAAGAACAATCTTTTCTTTGTTTTTCTTGCTTTTGACATATATGCTTAATAATTATTTCACATTAAATAAATTATTTCACATTAAAATTATTAAGTTATTAAATTATTAAATAATAAATTATTTCACATTAAAAAAAACACTGTAGCCACGGGGTATGAAACAGGAGCGAATCCCAGCTATGGGCTAAAAAGTAGAATAATATTAGACAAATCACTAGATTTCTCTGAGCTCCAAATTTCTAATCTGTAAAAGTCACAGACAGTTCTATGTGATGTGTGTTATATTCCATAATATCTCCTTGGGTGCTGTTAATTCTTCCTTTTGTAAAATATATCAAAGACTGTTTTCTACCTGGAGGACATATTTCCGCTCATCTTTTATTTCCTACTTTTTAACTTCAATTGACCACTGGAATTAGAATTACTGTATTATCAACGACATCACAATTCAGGAAGAGTTAGAATTCAAATTTGCATTTCTCTAATTCAAAGCAAATTTTAAAGTCTAAATGTTTTACCTTTTTACAAAGAGCACTTTAAGTCTTATATTTAAAATATAAGAGGTGTGATGCTAAAGAGAAAAAAAAATCTGGTAACACTTCTTGATTATTGTTAAAATATCCCTTAAAATCTTAATATGACATAGAAATAGTGGTGAAATATTAGTCAAATATGTGTTAATTAATCTTCAGTATGAATAGAAACAAATTGGTTGGAATTCTCTTTCAGCACTTCCCTGCCTGTGTGCTTTGCAGATCCACTCCAGAAACATGTAGGTGTGTTTGGAACTTACCTATACAGTGCAGATATTGTACATTCCTAGTTGCTTAATTGTGGAAAATAAATGAATAGATTTCTGCTCAAAGAAAACCAGTTTGGTTTCCAAGCCACAGGTCTTATCTGGATGCATCAGAAAAAGCAGAGGTAACCAAGCAGGAAGAAGATTATCCTGAAGCCAAAGTCAGAGAAGGCATAGATAAAGCAGGGCTAGGAAATGTTACATATGGTCTATCCTCTTCAATGAGTCAGAAAGTCATGAGATTTTTTTCATCTTTAGGGCAGGAAAGTGAAGATTAATTTGAATGGGAAGCCAATAAAATGCATAAGTAAAAATCAAGATCTAGCATTAATTAAAGTAATTATTAATTGCTCCGAGGTCCTGAATAACTCACAAACTGAAGGAATGGGTGTAATTCTCGAAAGAGTCATCTTCATAGTGACTTATGACTCTGTAAAATACTTACAGTAGAAATGAACACAAAGGGACAGAAGATGCTCATAGAAGGGTCCTGACGAAGGTATATTGCAAGCTCTTCTTTGAACTTTCTAGTCTGAAAATAAAATGATAAAAAGCTAACAACTGTTTTTTTTTCAACACTGTACTTCACATTGTTTCTTGTCAAAATTGCTATATTTCTTTCCGGTAGCTATTAGAAAGTAAGCATTTATAGAAATTAACCCATTATAGAAGAATATGCAGTGATAGGAAAGATGTGCCTGATATATTGATGTTTATTATATATTATGTATATATATATATATATACACTGTTAACCATTGAACAACAGAAGTTTGAACTATGTGGGTCATTTATACACAGATTTTCTTCTGTCTTTGCCACTCTTGAGACAGCAAGACCAACCCCTCCTCCTGCTCCTCCAGCCTACTTAATGTGAAGATGATGAGGATGAAGAATTTTATGATGATCCACTTCCACTTAGTGGATAGTAAATGTATTTTCTCTTCCTTATGATTTTATTAATACTGTTTTCTTTTCTCTATCTTACTTTACCATAAGAATATGGTATATAATACATATAATATATAAAATATGTGTTAAGCAACTGTTTATGTTATCGGTAAGTTTTCCAGTCAACAGTAGGCTATTAGTAGTTATGTTTTTGGAGCGTAAAAAATTGTACACAGATTTTCAACTGAGTGGGAGGTCAGTGCTCCTAACCCCATGTTGTTTAAGGGTCAAGTACATAATGATAGAAAAGATGTCTATGATATAGCAATGAATTCATAGATATATATGTGAAGAGAGAGAGAGAGAGAGAAGAGGACCTATCTTAACCGAAACTGTTAAAATATGAAATCGGTTTATCTACCTTTTCTAAAGCGCTAATTGCACATGTTCATCTTTTTAAGAAGAAAAAATACTTAAATGATGAATAGTCCAAGTTATATGATGTCAATAAATATTTAATTTAATTTTAAAATTATTGGCTTACTTTCCCTAATTAGCTAAAGACCACTCAACAAAAGAATCCACTGGTATGTGATTTAGGTACCCCTAAATCATCATCCATCATTAATGGGGAACTCGGGAACCTGTGGCAAAGCTATTAAATGTCACAAGTGTACTAATAATAATGCAACAATAATGATATAAATCAGCAACAACATACATTGTCTGTTGACTGCATTCAAAACATTATATGAAATGCTTTACATTTATACTAAATGATGATACATTTAATTGTCCCAACAGCCCTATCAGGTTAACACAATTAATTTCTCCTATTTTATAGATCAGAAATCTAAGACCAATGGAGTTAAGAATCTTGCTCAAGATCTTATAATAAGTGATGGTAACCAGAACAGCCTGATGCAAATATGTTCTTTAAAAGGATGCCACACTTCCTCAGAAAAGGAAAACAAAGATAGATTCTGCCGCCGTAACCCAAATAACAAGGCAATGAGGGCCACAGATGGCATCCCAGCTGTGTCTAATATACACCTGGGAGAGCAGTGTCACCTGAATCCATTTCACATCCCACAAACAGAAACAAAGTTTTGCCAATTATCTGGTGAACCCTGTTAATTTCAGTGAAGCAATGAGGCTTCAAAATAAATTTTATTTGGCCTGAAACTTTGATTTGGCTGTCTGCATCGATTGAAGAAACTGGGTAATCAAGAAATCTTCATGAGCTCTGCTTAGCCAAATTCAACTATGTGGCTAAATTACATAGCCACATAAATTACCTCTTATTCAATCTGGTGTGAGATTTGGACATTCTGTCTTATATACTGAATATATTTGTGAGGATATATTATTTTGGATCACACATAGATTGCTCTTTAACCATTTTCAAACACTGTGTGGTTTATATTTGAGCATATGGTAGAATTAGAACTTCAGGTATCAGAGAAACAGAAGATGAGGGAGTGGGAAGGAAGAAGGTCAGAAGGGCTGGAAAGTCAGTTGCTTCTTTTCTAATTTAACACCTTTTTTCTCTCAATCTAGAAAGACCTTAAATGATGTGTGTATTTATTTTAAAGACCTCACTTGGGGGAAGGCTGTTAACTGTCACCAAATAAATTTCACATGATCATTCTTATACCCATTTATTTTCCATGCCTTCTGAAATAGAAAGGAAATCTTCATGTTGTCATTCTCTATACTAGATATTAATTCCTAGATGAGTTTGATTTTTTTTGCAGTTGAATGGTGATAAAATGAAGCTATTTTGAAGCACATTAAATCTGCAAATTTGAACACTTTGATGCCAATGTTCATTTTATTGCAAGGTATCCTATTTTCACCTTCATAAAATTGAATGCTTGCGTGTACCATATAATTAAATTTAGCCATACCAAAAACTTAAGTCTGTGAATTTATTAACTCTTGACTGCATCACTGCTTAGGAACTTTGATAAAGTTTACTACAATTTTCTTCATCTCTGTTGTAGTTCAATTCTGAAGTTTAGGGACCTGCAAATCCTTACTCTCTTATTTCTGTGGCCTCTCTTCTGGCAGAGACACCCACGATTGGTGAGAAATTCTTTCCTCCTGGGATACAGGGTTCCCCACAATGTTGGCTCTAATATCCGCCTTCAGGAACAGAATTGGTCTTCTAAGGGAAGTGGAAATTAGTTGTTGCTCTTCAAGATTGAGACTTATAAAATACATTCCGGCTGGTCACCAGAAAAATAAAAATTTTGCAAATCTTGGAAAGTTTGAAGCTGCTCTAGGTGGCATTTGCAATCTGTTCTTTCAGCAGGATTTTATTCAGATTAGCTCTACAGAAAACCTAGAGGGTATAATAAGAAAAAGGACAGAGAGGAACAGATCTGCTGGAGTAAAAACTCACAAAGAAGAGAACGTGGACATTTTAAAGGAGAGATGTGCTTTTCAAGGCTAAGGGACACCGCCCCATCTAATCTGTTACACTAATTGCTGATAGATATTTTTTCAGCTTCCTCTAATATTGCCAAACATGAAGTTCCTAGTCTTTTCTGCTTCAACTCTACCGACTACCCACGACATGTCTGTTCTTTGATCAAAATAGATGGCAAATATTTTCCCCAAACACACATTTTTACCCCTCTGGTGCCTTTCTCGTTCTGTTTACTCTGTTCAGACCACCCCTTATCTGATCACTGGTTAGGTTAAATCCAGAAGTTAGCTTGATGTCATTTCCTCTGTGAATCTTCTCTGCTTTCTGTCACGGTCAATGTCAAAAGTGCTGTCGACACAAGCCGCCTCCATTTTCTTGCATCTGTCACTCTTCAACCTGTTCTGATCTAATTTTTGCCACACCATTCCACTGAAACCGTTCTCATCCAAGTTACGAATGTCCTCCACACTGCCAAACGAATGGCTTTCTCTGTTCTCGTCACACTAGAATCTTCATTAGTTCTCAAAAGAATAAGCCACTCCTTTCTTCTTGAAATACTCTTCTGTTTCGACTTTGGAACTCACCTCTCTGCTAATGTTTCTTTTAATTCCATGGTGTCCCCTCCACCCCGACACACACTTATTTTCCTTTGCTGGCTCCACTCAATCCCAAATCTATAAATTGGGTTTCCCCAGGGCTTGTTTCTAGTCACTTTTTTCAGCTGACACTCCCCTGCCGCACTGTCCCGCTCCTCAATAAATGTATTAGTTCCCAAGGAGTTAATCACCATTTTTATATTAGTCACTCCTAGATTTATAAATTCAGGCCAGAGCTCTCTACAATTTTCGTATTTTCATATCTAAAATTTTCATCTCCCCTAATCCCACGTGAATCTTGAACATAACCATACAGAATTGATCTTTTGATTTGTGCTAACACAACCATCTACCCAGTTGTTCACACGGAATATTAAGGAGATGCCATATTCCCTTCCTCTCTTTCATGTATTCCATATAATACATAAGCAAGTTCCAGAAGCCTTGATACGAGAATCTCAAATCCATCCAGTTCTCTTATTGGCACTGCTACCATGTTAATTTCATGTGGGTATGCATGTAGAGATGTGTATACAATTGTAAATCCGGACAATCGGAACTGAATTCTGAATGGTACACCCTAAATGCCCTATTTAATGAAATCGCACTTTCTGCACACATCAGGTATTCTAAGCTTTTAAAATTAGATCACACCACATATTTTATGATTCCATTGAATTTAAATCTAAATACAAACAAAACTAATTATTATAAGCAAACTCAGTTGCATGAGGGAGATGCTGGTGAGTGGATGAGGGATGAGAGGAAAATTGACTGGAATGGGGTCCTAGGGACCTTTCTGGGAGGGTCGTGATTTCCTGTGCTTTGTATAGCAGTTACATGAGTGTTTACAATTGTCAAAACTCATTTGGCTGAATGCTTAAGATATGACCACTTTATATTAATTATGTATCAGTTAAAGCAAGCTAAAGGTGTTAGTAGTGCCACATGAAATAGTCAAACAAAATCCTTACCCCCTCAAAAGGCTCTGAATGATCTAGTCTCTGCCTAAGTTTGCAGACTTGTCCTGTGCCACTCTGTTCATACTACTCATGTCTTACTCATCGTCTCTTAGTTTCTAAAATACATGAGGCTCTTTCCGCTGCATGGGTGGTCTCCACCACCGTCATCAACCATGCACGTCCACTTTGCTTGGCTAGACCCTGAGTCTCAACTTTAGTGTTTATCAATGCGCTTCCAAAAATTCATCCCCCTTATATTTTATTAACATTTTAATTTTTATTTTCCGATGCTTACTACAATTTGCAATTGTTTTATTCATTTTTCTGTGCTTGTTTTTTGATCTGTCTCCTACATTAAAGCATAAGGTCTTTGGAGCTAAGCCTGAATCTCTCCTGATCATTGTTGTATCCTTAGCCAGCCTGACACATTGCTTGAAATATAGAATATATATGTGGATATAGATATGAATACATATTTGTATGTATATTTGCATTTATGTGTGTGTGTATATATATGTGTATTGTTCAATAAATAAAGGGGTTGATATTAGACAAAGTTCTAAAAGGCAGGCAGAGGCCACTGCAGGGAAGGAAGTTGGTGCCAAGCAAGTTGCAAGCACACCTCTCCTCCTGAGCAAAATTTGCCCTGTGGCCACCAAGGGGAGTAGGCTCAGGGACCAGCCACTGCCACTGGAAGTGTTTATCCTGAAGCCACCATCAGAAGGAGACATCAGGAGGAGGGGAAAGCAGCCTGCGAACCCGCAACTCTCAAGGAAAGAAGAATAAACAGGAAGCAGGTACCGACCTATGGACAGCTATTCTCTGAAGGAAGACTGTTGAAAATACAGATAGGCAGTGGGGTACTCTCAATGTGGAAAATAAAGGTGAGCAGGATGCATTTGATATTATAATATCAAAGTATGTGTGGGGAAGATCAGCAGGATAGAGCTCTGGGGCACCGTGCTTACCCTAGAGGTGCTGTGGCCAAATTTTGAGAGGGCTTTCTCCACTGCCATAGATCGGGGACACGCCTGAAGTCCGTGTGGAGTCATTGCACCAGACAACAGGTGCAGTGGGTATCAGGCAGCAGCTAAAGCCATCCTGAGTTCTCAGGTGCACAGCCCTAGACCTGCATGGGACACAGCTTTGTGGCTGCAGCCTTCACCTTGCCCTCACAGCGCTGGGGAAGGAGCAGACAAATGGGAGGCTCCTCTAGGCTGTATTTGGTAGCTGGAGACCAAGTGCCCCTCCCCAACAGCACAACAGGATCTGAGCACATGGGCTCCAACCTGGGAAGCTTTGGGCAACTACTTTGGTGGGTCCTGGGTGGAAAGGGGAGATCTCTGCAGTCCCTGGGCCACTGGAACTGACCTCCAACCACATGATTTGGCATCTGGCCCCAGAGCCTGCAGAACAGCCCACCAGCATTCTGTCTGTCCTGGTCATACAGAAGAAAAGAATTCAGCCAACATTTGTCCACATCCACAAAATATCAGGGAACATGTATGTAGCATGTGTGAAAATCTTGGTTGATGAATCAGCAGCGTTATGCAGCCATAACACAATAAAAGAAGCATTTATGGCCTGAGATTTAAATAGGAGATAAAAAATAATTGACCAGATAGATTCCCTCTGACACTAACTCAGGAAATAATCTTTAGCAATAGTACAGGGAAGCAAAATAGCCAGATGGTTTTGACTTACCAGGCCAGGAGAGAGATATGGAATGATTCAAAATTATCATCATTCCGAAGTCTGACTGTTTGTACCTTATGGGATTTTGCCATCTGAATCTCCAGAGGGTGAAGAGTCACCTTTATGGTGAAGACAAAAGGCTGTTTTAGGGCTATGGAGTCACACAGGGCACAGTTATCTTCTGTATCAGACAAACAGCTGTTACCCATATCTCTGGAAAAGCCACAGCTGATGTTTCCTGACATGGCATTGTGTTTGCCTATCATGGAGGAATGAGTTTGTTCCATGTTGAAAGTGAAGCCATGTCAAGGGGGCACTAAAGTGGCACTATTGGCCTTGTCCTGGAATCACAGAATCTCAGAAATGGAAAGGTTCTTGGGCTATTAAGCACAAGCATTCATCAGATCCTGGAATCAAAAGTACAGTTGCAATTTTATTGGTTCAGAGCATCCCACTTGAAGGGGAAAAGTAAACTATCACAGTGTGTCCATAACAGAAGAACTAGCGTCATGCAGGTTTGGGAAAAACAAACAGACAAATAAAGAAACAAAGTGTAACAGGATAGTTGAAGTCCATAGTGGTGTTTGAACAGTAGAGGTGTGGACTGCTGAGAGTGAAAAGTAGACTTAGTTCTTATAGTTAAAAAAAACCCCTACCATTATTATTACCGGCAAGTCATATATAATTTAATACATTATAATTCAAATGTATTAATATTTACATATTATTTAGGAAAAATATATTTTTTCAACATTTCCCAGGAATACTGACTTTGGTCTAATAGAGAGAGGAATGCCCTGAGTCAGAAATGCTCAGAAATGGAGTGAACTTCTTGAGGATATAGTAACTTGCATGTCCTTGGTCAGACATACAACAAAAGCCATATTTCAAATGGGGCTTGCCATCACATTGGTTGTATATCAGTGAGTTTAGGGTCTGACATTCATAACTCAGGGGATAAGGAGAGTTGACTTAGATAAAGGCATTTGGAAAGGTTATCATCTTTAAAAAAGCTGTGAAATTGTGATTCAGAAAAAACATTTTAAGAAAGTTTTATATAAGCATACTAAAGGCAAATGTAGCCTTTTGAGAGCCATTTTTAAAAATTATGTTTCAACGTGTTATGAGACTTACTTTTCTATTACCCATATTATGCCAAGGAAATACATCAGTTCAAATTCCAGGAGGAATAATCAAGGTTTATAACCAGAAATATAAATAGTCAATCCAGCTATTCAAATATCAACTTAGTTATTCACATTATTTGTATCTAAACTTTTAGAAGAAAAGACTCTATAACAGAAGTTTACTTTTCATCAATGCTGTAAGTGTTCAAGAGACCTAGAGAGGCTAAATGAGACCATTCAGGCCAATGGATGCCATTTGCACAAGGATAAACTGGGAGCCTCAAAAATGTTCTCTTGAATATGATTTGTTCTTCCCATCCCTACTGTTTTATGTGCTCTCAATTTCTCAGTTTCTAGCCCCATTGTCCCATTTTTCAAGCTCCTAGACATGACTGAACTTTGCTTAAAATCTTCCAAGTATTCTCTTTTACCTCCATTTGGAAAATATGTGTTTGCATATATGTATGTGTGTTTATGTGTATATGTAAATATGACTAAATCTTGTTGAGTCACTTACATCTTCCATATCTTGTTTCTTATTTAATTATTATTCTATCTGACCTTTTGAAGATTTAGAAAGGTTATGTTAGAAAGCAATATACCTTTATTTTTTCTTCAACTGTTTCTGGTTTGTTAAAATTATTTAATGTGAATGAAGTCTGTGATATTATCTCTTCATTGTGGATTGAATTTTTATCAAGTTAAAATACTCTATCTTCCCCTTTAATGCCTTATATATTACTCTTTTGTGCTTGATACTAATATTGTTCACAATATTTTGTTTTTGTTATATATTGTTGATAGTCCTTTTCTATTTTCTCTCCATTGTTCAACTCTTGTAATGTATTTACTATATGAAAATTTCTGTAGCTATAATGTATGGTGATTGTAGAAATACTGTGACGAGGGGTCTACCAGTCATTTGTTTGTTTTGTGTGAAAAGATTCACCATGCCTTGGAATCATTAGCTCTCTGGGAAACCACGTTGCTCCTTTGGTTTGGGGTCTTACATTCACTACATTAGTCACAGGAAAAGTCAATGGCTTCTGGATATTTGCAATTGCGAATATAAGTCCTCTTTGGATAATGCAGAAGATGTCTCATTGCCTCTCACTTTTCAATCTCTTAACTGTGAGTTTAAAGTTCTCCCACCTAACTCCTCATTCTGCACCAGGCTTCTATGGGATCTATTTGAAACTATGATTTCTTTGCTTCCATCTATTCCCATCTACTTTTTATCCTTTTGGGATTTCCCCCCAAATTTCTGATTGATTGATGATCATTCTTACCTGCCGGTACTCTAGTATCTCCATCTGCATACCTCTATTTTGGTACCCACCTCACCAAATAGTAACAATGTCTTTTCATGTCTCTTTTACAACTTCTTGTGAATGTTTTTGAAAGAAGGAACAATTTCATAGTCTCTAATTTCCGTGTTTATTGCCGTGCCTGCCACTGGAATATTTAATAAATATCCTTTAAATAAATGAATGAATGTTTCCCTCAAAGAAAAAAAAAACCTGTGAAATATTTTCTTTTATTCTCATTTGAAAATCAACATTTCCCGCAAAGATATTATATTATTCTTGAACTCTCCTAAAGAAAGTTAGGCTCATCATGAGACAAGTCCCATCAGAATTTAGCCTTAGATAATTTCACTAGATGAAGAACATAAAACCTAAAAATGCAGTTTTTGTAATGGAACACTTTTCATGACCTTAGCAATCACTTTGTGATTGTGTCATTATAATGAGTGTAGACGAGTAGAAAAATACCATTGGAACAGCAATGAAAACAGCTCTCCCTTTCCCAAAGACCTCAGCAGCTCACCCAGTATCCCAGAGCCTGATGCCGATATTTCCTACCGGAGTACAAAGACCACAGAAGACTAAATAGAACATTAAATAGATTTTGTGAAATCAAAAAGTGATGAAAGTACATTTCAATTAGGGGGGAAAGAGGGGAGGAAGTGACAAGGGGGAAAAATGTGTTCAGAGCATCAGCCTCTCTAATCTCGGAAAACAGAGACTCTCCTTGGGGCTAGCTCATATTGACTAATCACAGAAATCACAGAGCGAGGATGAGAGAAACTCCAGAGGAAGGGGGGATCTGACAAACTTCCCCATAACCTTGACAGCCTGGATGCAGAATTGGGCTGGGCTTTGAAAGTGAAAGGGAACCTGCCTGGCAAACAAGCTGAAAGTACAGAAAGTTTAATTAAAGCCAGTGGGGGGATATGGAAAGTGGAGAATAATTAAGGCAGTGAAGAAAAAAAAAAAAAAGAAAGAAAGAAATAAACCAGGTGATTAAAGGAAGGCTCGGGAAGCCTGGAGCTACCTGTACAGCATTCCCCTGACGACTATTGAAAATGAATTCAACATTTTGCCTATATCCAGTTTAAAATGTTTGGTCTGTAGTGCATTTACGTGTGTGTTTGTTTGTGTGTACGTGCATGTTATCTCCTATTATCTGGTTTTTTCCTTGGCTACAGCTGGGTAGGAATGAAAAAGTGCCA
>RJWJ010032976.1:0-18192 GCA_004363605.1 Indri indri
ATGTATAGAATTGTAAGATATTGACATGTATATCTCACAGGCTGCTGTACAAACAACAATTGAACACTTTAGCGCAGCTCCCAAATGACCACTTGCTTTTACTGCTTCATTAATATAATTGGAACTAGGACTTATTTAGCTCTAGCCAAATGATTTCAAAGAGGCTGATTATTTTCAGTCCCTAGGAAAAGCATTTCAAAGTAGAAGAGGGATGTGCATAAAAACACATCTAGTGATGCAGTTGAAATGCCTTACAAATGAGAAAATTAAAATTTGACACTAACAAGGTGGTTGCTGAAACCCCATTTTCTCTAATTAATGGTGCTTTCTTTTACTTTTTTTTTTTTTACTTCAATACCAAAGTTTATGGGAGCACCTAGTGAATTAGCATAATATGTAAAGAGGAACAGGATATTTTGTTCAAAGTTTGCTCTTCAAATTAAAGTTTGCACTATAAATATATAAACTATAAATACATCAACCTTAATTTGAGGACTGGGCTGGATCCAAAGAAATGATTAACAATGCTTAGCAGTTAATAGGTGCTCTGAGAAGTGCTTATAAGAGAGCCTACTAATTTTATTCTCTACCATTTTATTTATTCATTAATTTTAACATTGAAAAAAATATTTATTGAATTCCTACTATGAACCTAAGATTAATGTGTTAGAAACTAAGGCAACATCTTTAATCTCTGTTTCTTTCTTTCTCCCACATTTTTCCATCTAATATTCCTTTAAAATATATTTAACATAGTATATACACATTCTGTCATTATATATATGTATTCATATATATTATTTAAAGAATATGTATACATATAATCAATGGTCCCCAAACTTTTTGGCACCAGGGACCAAATGTAAATTAGTGCAACCCCTATGGAAAACAGTATGGAGTTTCTTCAAGAAAATGAAAATAGAGCTACCATGTGATCCAGCAATCCCACTGCTGAATATATATCCACAGGAGGCAAAATCGGTATATTGAAAAGATAACTGTACTCCCATGTTTATTGCAGCACTATTCACAATAGCCAAGATTTGGAATCAAGCAAAGTGTCTAACAGTAGATGAATGGATAAAGAAATTGTGATACATATACGTAAAGGGATATTATATAGCCATAAAAAAGAATGAAATCCTGTCATTGCAACCACATGGATGGAATTTTAGAATATTATGTTAAGTGAAATAAGCCAATCACAGAAAGACAAATCTAGCATCTTGCATGTTCTCACTCAAATGTGGGAGCTAAATATTATTAAAATACGATTGATCTCATGGTGACAGAGAATAGACTAATGTTTACTAGAGGCTGGGAAGGGTAGTGAGAGAGGGGGAGAGGTAAAGTGGGAATGGTTAATGGGTAAAAAAAATATGGGTAGATAGAATGAACAGTATTTGATAACACAAAGAAATGAATATAATCAATGATAAGTTATGGTATATTTTAAAATAATGAAAAGAGTAGAGTTGGAATGTTCCTAATACACACAAAAAATGATAAATGCCTGAGATGATGGATACCCTAATTACCCTGATTTAATTAGTTCACATTGTATGCGTCTATCAAAACATCACATATACCCTACAAATATATACAAATATTATGTACCTATAATAATTTAAAAATTTAAAAATTTAAAGGATTTGTTACATTCATAAATCATAAATTATTTAAATGTCAGTAATATGTAATATTTTAAACATGCTAATAATTAATTATGTATAGTACATATTTTGACAGGGATGGTTTTTAAAATGTTCTATAAGAGCAAACCCATATCTCTGCTGAGCACATATTTTTACACTAAAGCTATTAGGTGACAACTCTCCTAGACATCCATGTTCTTTAAAGGTGAGTCACAGTCACACCTAGATATTCACTTTGATGGCAGATTTTCTTCTTCGACTTGATAAACTTTGGACATTAAATATGAAATGTCTGATTTCAAATCAAAAGTGTAGTTTATTACATCTCAAACAAGAAGCAGTACAATTGACCAAAGTGTGAGCCTAAACTATCAACACAGTTTTGTCATCTTAAAGGTAGTTTGTTTATGCCAGCAGGGAAGAAGCCTGGAGAGCAAGTGGCAATGAAATTGCCAAAGGTGTTTTCCATAGCTTGTTAAAAATTTAAAACTTGAAAAATTGAAAAGATAATTGGAAGTGTACTAATATTTGCATATTAAAAATATACTTTAGATAGTCTGTGAGTTAAATGTTAAAAAATACACAAAGGAAGTTTTAAATGTGTTTGAAAATGAATAAATACAAAATGAGTGGGGTGCAGATAAATTATTATCTTGAGGAAAATTCATAACTTTAATCATATATATTAGAAGAGAAAAAATCAAATTACTTAAAGCCCCATTTCAATAAGTTTAAAAACAGCAAGTTAAAAGCAAAGAAACTATAAGAAAATAAAAATATGTGAGACAAAATACAATGAAAAACATAAAATAGAAAAAAATTAACACACAAAATTTGTTTTGGAAAAGAATATTAAAATTGATAAGTCTTCAGCCAAATTGATTTAAAAATGTAAAAATACAAAGGCTGGTACCAAGAATAAAAAAAAGAACACAATTCCACCTTTTTCACACTAGAACAGATAATAAGAGATATTATGAACAGATTTATGTCAATATATATGAAAATTTAAAAATATCTATTTCTGAAGAAATATTTTGCCAAAACTGACAGAAGAAATTTTAAAAAATGAATGATCTTATAGATGTTGAATTTTTAATTAAAAACATTCCCACGATAAAACTACAAACATTTAATGAAGAAATAATACCAATCTCAGTTAAACTATTTCACAATTTTTAGGATAGTATAACTCTGATATTAAACCTGAACATTGCACAGAAAAGAAAAAGACACTCGTGAACAAAAATAAATAAAACATTAGCAAATTGAATTTAGTCATGATAAATATAATGAGTGGAAATTCAAGGAATTCAAGGCTGGCTTATTATTCAAAAATATATCTGTGCCATTATTCATAAAAAGATAATTAGATATAAAATATGTGATAATCTCAAAAAAATGATAAAGATAAACTGATTAGATTACAGTCATTTATTTTACTTTTTGTTTGAACAGATTTAGGGGGTACATTTGTTTTTTTATTACATGGATGAATTGTACAGTAGTGAAGCCAGGGCTTTCAATGTGTCCATTACCCAAATAGTGCACAGTGTGCCCAATAGGTAATTTTCAATTCCTCATCTCCCTCTCACCTTCCCCTCTTCTGAGTTTCCAAAGTTCATTATACCACTTATATGTCCATGTAAAATGTGAAATGAATTATCTACTATAGGAATTATACATACACAACTGTGGGAGGAACTGTAGAAGTGAAAACCTTTTAAAGGTGAAGTTGGAAGATTAAAGGTATCAACACCCTATCAATCTGAGCAGACCAGCAAATTCAATCACCACAGTGGTGTCAGAAAGGGGAAACTGAAAAAGCGATAGAGAGGAAGGTGTTGCCTCTGAGGGTCCACAGGTAAATATCTTGTGATTTTAATGTTAAATCAACCTTTTATTCCTGTGATAAATATCACTTGATCATGGTGCCTATTTCTTTCTATGTGTCATTGAATTTAGTTTGCAAGAATTTTGTGGAGGATTGTTGCGCCTATATTATTAGGAGAATGTGGTCTATAGTTTTATTTCTCTTGATGTTTTTTTCTGGTTTTAGAAGTATGTGTGAAGAACTACTATTTCTAAAAATTATTTTAAAAATTTTGACATAATTTACCAGTGCAGGCATCTGGGCCTAGGCTTTTATTTGTGGGAAATATTTTACTACTAATTCAATCTCTACACTTACTATAGGTCTACCCAAATACTCTATTTCTTGAGTCAATTTTGGTAGTTTGTTGCTTTCTAGGAATTTATCCATTTCATCCAAGTTATTTAATTTGTTGGCATACAATTATTCAAATTATTCTCTTGTAAAATTTTTTATTTTTATATGGTTAATATTAAAATATCATCTTTTATTCCTGATTTTAGTAATTTGAATATTCTGTCTCTTTTGGGTCAATATAACTAAAGATTTGTCAATTTTATTGATATTACAAATAAGCAATTTTGATTTACTTGCTTGTTTTATTGTTTTTTCTATTCACAATTTCTTAATTTCCACTTTTAAGATTTATTGCTATATTCCTTCATCTTGCTTTATTATATCTTTTTTCTGATCTCTATTAAATTCTGTCTATATTGGCAATACACTCCACTTTTCATCTGCACTGAGTGTCAGCAGTTGGCTCAATTTTTAACAGTCTCATTCAATAAAATTCAGGCATCTAAATAGGGGTAATTTTTGAGCTTAATCTATGTGGTTTGTTATGGGTTCAGGATGGCTTTTTTTTCCCTTTCCCTAGACACTCTGGAAACCTAGCTGGCCTAATATGGCTTCTTGTACTCATTGGGTTAACAGCATCCTCTTAATTACCACTAACATCTTCATGATTTTTTTTTTGTTGTTGTTGTTTTGTTTTGTTTTGTTTTGAGAGTACTGTTAGGCATCAACTTTCTCCCATTTTGTACTACATGAAGTCAGTTCTTTTGTGGACAACACTGGATCTCTCTGTTTTTATGGACTGTCTCTTTCCCTGGGCAAAATCCCTAGGCACTGCTTTGGAATTGGATATGGCAGCAGTTGTCTGATTCTGTCAGAGTCACATTCTTGTTTTAGAAGCAAAACACTGGTGAGGGTAGTAGATTCTGGTCTTCTTGTATTGCCTCTTCTAGTGTGGAACCACTGCCTATGAGGAAATTGGGATGGGGGCAATGGAGGCCCTTTTACTCTTGGCTTACTAAGATTAAGATAAAACCTCACTCTGTAAATGAATAGTAAATGGAAGGAAGGGGTCCAAGCTTCTCAGCTAAACTCACCTGAAATGTAGGTTCTGTAAGACAGAGTGAGGAGTAATGAGAAAAGCTGTTAGCCTGCATGACAGAGATCATAACCCTGGACTGGAGTTGAGAAGATTAAGTCTTATCTTCTTGGCAACATTTGCCTGGAATGAAACTTCTCTCAAACTGGTTGATCACAGAGGGGGACTAGGAGCTGTTTCTAGTTCAAATACCACAGACTCTTATCTGTTTTATCAAAATTTACTAGATTATCTTGAATAAATATTTCTTCATTTGTTATATATGCTTTTAGCATAATTTCCAGAGACTTTATTAAAAAAATAATTTTTACTAGGTATAGCTTTTTCACTGGGATTTTGGTCTATGGAACTCCTCATTCTGGAAGTGGATCCCCCAGCCACCTATTATTATAGTTGCTTATTTTCTTATAAATAATCCATGATAGGTTATAAATTCCTTGAGATGAGAGCCAGTAGTTGCTCTTTGAATTACATGAAATTTCTCCTATAAAAGTTCTACAGTAATACCCATGGAGAGAAGTAATCGATTATCTAATTTATCAGTTTGCTAATTTCTTTATTAATTAATACTATATTACAGATTTGGCTTAATGGAGTAAGAAGCTAGATTGTGCAAGTATGTGTGTACAAAGCAATAAAAATAAGTGTCACTTCAGCCATTTTGCAGATTAAATTTGCATAGTTATGAGTATGGAACACCTCATTATAAGATAAATGTAGTTACTAGCTTTCTATGAAAGATAAAAATTATTTGAGAAAGCATGAATTTTTTTCATGTTATAGATTGCTTTAATTCTATGAATCAAAGCTAGACTATTCCAAAATGGAATATTAAGATCTTCTCCATGTATTTTTCAAAGAGTTTCAATTGTTTCTAAGTTTTGCTATTGCTTAATTTGTGAATTTTGATTATCAGCATTATTGCAAACTTTTTTTTTTTCTGTCTCTTCGTGGGTACTATAGTGAGAAAGTATGAGTTCCTGGCTGGAAATTACTGGTTATATTCTGTTTTGAATCAAAAAGTCTCAAGTTTGTATAATCACCACATGGTCAAGTTGAAAAATTATGCATCTGGGAGACTGACATCATTAATGCTAGCTAGGAATACAAAGAAAACAAAAATAAATTAGAAATCATGAAAAACACCATACTGAAGTTGAAGTTCCAAGGAATGCCAAAGAAACTCATTAGTGAAACTCAATGTTCAGCAGTGGTAAAAGAATAAATCGTGGTATAATTGTACACTGGCATACTATAAATAATAAAGATGAACAAAATACAGGTGTATGCAATAACATTGGATGAATCTCATGAAAATAAGTTTAAGGAAAGAGTCAAAAGTAAAAAGAATGTATACAGAATGGTTTAATTCATAAAATTTTCAAAACAAGCCAAAAATAAAAACTTTGTGATCTGGAAATGTATTGATCAATTATATAAGTAAGAGGAAAACTAAGGGGATGATTTTCAAGTGACCTGAAATGGTGATCACGTATATGAAGTAGGTAAGTTACCTACAGGGTATTCAAGGGCATCAAAGTGTTTTATTTCTGAATTTTCACTTCTGATAACATTGTTTTAACTTCTATATTTCCTTTACATAGTTTATTTCATTTTTATAATTTTTTTCCTAAAATACGCTAAAGATTTTTAAAAGAAGAAGTTAAGTATGTAACCTTGGAGCCAATTGCAAGAATGCAGCCCTGTGAAACTTTTTTGGACGAAAACAAGGAGAGTGCCAATTCATAATGTGCTTCCATTTGATTTCCCACTATGTTAAATTCTCATTTTATATCCCCGTGTGTATTTACAAATACAGTTGTATTTTTGTAAGTACAATATTATCTCCATGGTTTTAAGCCTTTGAAGTTAGGTGTGTCCTTAATTGTTTTGTTTCCTAAGAAAGGCAACTGCTTTATGAAATAGTGCCAAGATAATAAAGCATGCATACAGTGAGGGCTTAACTAAGCTGTTTATTTTGTAACTATGATCCCAAAGTATTCTTGAGAGGATATATCAACCTTTTTAAAATCTAAACTTTAAAAACAAGACAAAATTTTGAAGTGTCAAATTTTCTTTCAAGCAATTTTCAAAGAGTATCCAATTAACTCAGGAGGCATGACTTTTGGTTCTTTTTCTGTGTGTGCGTGTCTGCACACACGTGTTATTTCATTCTTTACTTCTTTTTACAGCATTATAAAGTCCTTCAACCTAGGGATATGTCTTTTTTGTTTATGTGTGTATACGTGTGTGTATGTAGTTTCACATTTATAGCACAATGCCTTAATAATTGCAGGAGCCTAAAACATGTTGTTTGAATTTAAAATTGAGTTACATATCTTCAGAGACAAAATTGAATAAAAATGCAGAGGGATATTCGAGAATCTTTCTTAGTTTTCCTCTCAAATAATTCTTTATCTTCCTCACACAGAGATATGAAATTTATCTGTGGGCCACAATTGCCTAGAGCAGTGCTACCCAGTACAAATATAAGCTACACATATAATTTTAAAAGTTCTAGTAGCAACATTAAAAACAAAGTTATAAAGAAATAGGTTCAATTAATTTTCATAACATTTTATGTAACCCAATGTATTCAAGTATCATTTTAACAAATAATCAATATAAAATCACTAATGAGTTGTTTTATGTTAAATCTTTGAAAGTAGTGTGTATTTTATACTTACCACTCATCTCAACTTGAACCCTAAAACATCCATCAGAAATACTTTTTCTATATTTAGATTTCATAAAATTTAGATTGGCATAAAGAGATTCACATACCAAAGGTGTTTCAAACAAACATACATTTTGCCATGACTGAACTAATTACATAAAATGAATCTTCTTTGACATTTGCCTCCACTTTTGTAAAACTACTTTGTCATTACTTAGTAGAGATTGGACTTTAAAGCAAAAGCATGCCAGCTTCAAAACTATAAGTAAATTCAATATTTTTATTTTAACTATTATTAATATTGAATATAAAGGTGCATTGTATGAATTGAAAAGTAAATCTATGTTTATTAATGGTAAAAAAGCATTCTTCATTTTCTGTCTTTTAGATTTTCTTTCTTTTAGCTAATTTACATGATTCTATTGAATACAGTAAAAATTTCTGTCATCTGACCTTGTGAATAATGCATAAGACCTTTATTATTGATTTATATTAGAAAAAAATTTAAAGTCAATAAATTTCTTTACTTGTCCAGATAGATCACTAACAAGCTTTTCCTTTGGGGATTCAAATTTAGCTTGTTTGTATGCTTGATATCAGTTAGAAAACATAAACTACATTGAAATTGACTTCTTTTCTTTATTAAATATTTCACAAACATTCATTTCAAAAAAAGTCTTCAATTGGAGTTAGTAAACTTTGTAAGACTCTTTACTTCTTAAGAAAATATAATTAAATTACATGCTCTCTATTTATTTCTTTTTTTATTTCAAAGTATTACAGGGGTACAGATATTTTTGGCTACAAGGATAATTTTTATAATGCTCGAGTCATGGTTATAAGTGTGCCTGCCACCCAGATATTGTTTATTGTAACCATTAGGTAGGTTTATGCCTATTGCTCCTCCCTGCTCCCCCCCGCTTGATTTCCAGTGAGTTTTACTTCCCTCTATGCACATATGTGCTCATCAGTTAGTTCCAATTTCACAGTGAGTATATGTGGTGTTTTTCCATTCTTTAGGTACTTCACTTAGGATAATGGTCTCCACTTCCATCCAAATTGTTGCAAAAGGCATTATGTAATCCTTCTTTGGTGCTGAATAGCATTCTATGCTATACATATACCAGATTTTGTTAATCCACTCATGAATTGATGGGCATTTGGGATGATTCCACATCTTTGCCATTGTGAATTGTGCTGCCATAAACATTTGAGTACAGGTGTCTCTTTGATTAAACAACTTCTTTTCCTTTGGGTAAATACCCAGTAATGGGATTGCTGGATTAAATGGCATGTTGACTTTTAGTTCTTTGAGAAATCTCCATACTATTTTCCAGAGAGGTTTTACTAATTTGAAGTTCCACCAACAGTATAGAAGCATGCCCTTTTCTCTGTATCCAAGCAAGAATCTATTGTTTTTGGAGTTTTAATAAAATCATTCTAACAGGGGTAAGGTAATGTCTCATTGGGGATTTCATTTGCATTTCCCTGATGATCAGTGACATTGAGCATTTTTAAATATGTTTATTGGCCATCTGTCTATATTCTTTTAAAAAGCTTCTCTTCATGTCTTTTGCCCACTTTGTGATGAAGTTGTTTGATTTTTCTTATGCATTTTCTTGAGTTCTTTGTGGATTCTTTACTAGTCCATTATCAGATGTATAGCTTGAGACTATTTTCTCTCATTTTGTAGGTAGTTTTTTCCTCTTTTAATTATTACCTTGGCCTTGCAGAAGTTTGTCATTTTAATCAAGTTCCATTTATTTATTTTTGTTGTTACTGTAATTGCCATTGGGGTCTTCTTCATAAATTCTGTGCCTAGGCTGGTATCTAGAAGAATTTTTCCAACATTTTTTTCCAGTGTTCGTATGGTTTTGTGCTTTACATTTAAGTATTTTATCCATCTTGAATTAATTTTTATGAATGGTGAGAGAAATGGATCATTTCATTCTTCTGTGTGAGGCTATCCAATTTTCCCAGTACAAGTTATTGAATAGAGCTACTTTTCCCCAGTGTATATTGTTATCTGCTTAGTCAAAGATCAGTTGGCTATATGTGGATGGTTTTATGTCTCAATTTTCTGTTCTGTTCCATTGGTCTATGCCTCTATTTTTGTGCCAATACCATGCTGTTATAGGAGCAAAGTGTTTTATATTATTGAAATTCAGTGGATTAAACATTCTAATAAAAAAGCACGATTCATGCAATTAATTTAAATAATGATGCAACTCTATGATTATATGCTGCCTATAAGAAACATTTTAGATTCAAAGATACAAATAGAGTGAAAGTAAAGTGTGGAAAAAGTTGTACTATGCAAACCATGAACAAAAGAGAAAAAAGAGGTTGGGTAGCTATACTAATACCAGACAAAACAGACATCAAGGCAAAAATTGTTACTATATGCTAAGAGGACATTTTAAAATGATAAAAGTGTCAGTCAGTCATAAAGATACATTATTTGTGAGCCATAAATACATTTAACACCAGAGCCCCAAAATACATCAAGAAAAACTACAGAATTGAAGAGAAAAATAGAGAAAGATAATCGAATACTTTACATCAGTAGTGAGTAAAATACCTAGGCAAATCAACAACAAAGTAGAATACTTGAGCAACACAACAACACTATAGCATACCTAGCACTAATATAGACATAAAAAGACTCCACACAACAAAACCAGAGTATATATTCTTTTCAAGTATGCATGGAACTTTGCCCAGGATAGACTATATGTTAGGTTAGAAAACACATCTCAAATTTAAGGAATTGAAGTAAAACAAAGTATTTTCTCAGACCACAGTGGTAGAAAGTTAAAAATTGATAAAAGAAAAAGAGCTGAGAAATTCGTAATTATGAGGAAATTAAAGAAAACAATTTTCAAACAATCGATCAAACAGAAAATTATAACAGAAATTAGAAAATTCCTTGGGAAGAATAAAACAAAAACACAACATACCAAAACTTATGGGATGCAGGTAAAGCAGTGCTTAGGGGAAAATTTATCTTTATCTGGCTATATTAAGTAAAGGAAATATTTCAAATTAATAATCTAAATGTTCACCTTAAGAAACTAGAAGAGTAAGCTACATCTAAAACAAATACAAGGAAGTAAAATTGCATAGATTAGAACAAAAAAATAATAAGGTAGAGATAGAAAAGCAATAAAGATATCAATGAAACCAAAAGTTCATTTTTAGAAAATATTAATAAAACTCATAAACTTCTAGTTGACTCATAAAGAAACACCCCCGGATTTCAACAAGTAGAAGAACTTAATTGCAGATGTAGGTATAGTTATAGCTTTGGTGGTGAGAAATTGGGGGAATTTATATCTGGTTGGGGGAATTCATATCTGACAACCCCAGATATCTGTATGTAACAAAATGTTAGATTATTCATTGCCAGTAAGAAAGACGTATGGGATGCAGTTGAAGATGATACATGGAGATTTGAAGAGTGGAAAAGAGTGAAACAGCCATTACATGGGAGGCGATTCAGAGACCATAAAATCATTTTAAAATTTGCAGATGTTTAGGCTAATGACCATGAATATTTAGCTTCTATTCATCTATTCTGTTGTGCAATTTTCTATGTCAGTATAAAACTGCCTCGGTATGAACACAGAGAAATTAGGTATTTGGATTTTTCCCAAATATATTTTTCTTTCCTTCTTTCTCTTTCTCTCTTTTTTTTGAGGGGGGAGAGTTGATCAATGTGAGGTGAAAGGAGTGATAGAGTATTATTATTAAGGAACTTAGACTGAAGTGTATTGACTAACTTGGGGAGGGACAAATAGCAAATAACAGAGCTGAGATATGAATATAGAGACCATTTAACCAAAAGAAAAACTGAATAAATATCTCACCATAATTTCTTGCATGGGAAAAGAGACATAGCTTAATATGACAGCTACTGTTCAAATTTCATCATCATGTTTTTTGCTATATTTCAAAACACAAGTAGGTGATTATTTTGATAACATCTTCCAACCTGAGTATAGAAAACACTTATCTTTATGATGGTGCCAATGCAGTGATCCACTCATGCTTGTCCAAGGCCACTTGAGAGTCATGATGCAGAGCTATAAAGTCTAAAAGTAATTTTTTGAGCAACAAAGCAAGAGCATATAAATAAATACACTACATAGGAATGATAGAAGATCAGGGACAGCAGATGTGCATGGTAGACCATTAAAATTACCTTTGAGGTTCTAAAATATAATGTAAGACATACAGTGTGCATGATTTTAATTGAATAACACTGTGAAAATAAACTCTATACCAAACCAGATCCATCTTCCAATATAGCAGTTATGAATAGGCTTGCATTTTACATTATTTTATGTAATAAAATCACAACGATAAAATAGTAAGCAAGATTAGAGGCTTTAGTTATTGAAAAGGAATGGTTTATAATGCATACATAAAATACTTTCTCAGCTTATTCTGTTTTGCATTAAAATAATCAGTTAATAATTTTCCAATAAACTGTCCTGACATGGTGATAGGTACAATGTAAGTATAAATTAGTCCTGCAAGCTCTGCTAAGAAATACTGAAGAGTAAAGATTTATAGCTTGCCTGTGCAATTATTTCTGGGTCAATTGTTTGTATTTTAGCCTAAGAAAATAACAAATCTTTCGGCAAGAAAATGGACCTATTTCTATTTTTATCCTCTTGTTTTAACCAGAGCTT
The DNA here is from genome assembly GCA_004363605.1 of Indri indri. NCBI lineage: Eukaryota > Metazoa > Chordata > Mammalia > Primates > Indriidae > Indri > Indri indri. Next base: position 12,296 of record RJWJ010032976.1, read on the forward strand.
GAGAAATCGTTTGGTCCTGACATTATGTTACTTTAAAAAAATCTGACATAAATATGCACTTGAGGAGTTAATTAGATATATACATGGTCAGTTTGGTGCAAAAATGTCTGAGCTTCTATATACACGGTCAGATTTCTGTGTTATCTTTCATTCTTCCTTGGATTAGAAGTGAATATAGGACTGCGGCAGATTGGAATGGAATAATATCCAACAAACAGACTGAAGACATGAAAGCATTAGGTGCAGGGTGTGTATTCAAAGTATTCTGATGCTTTCAGTATTCTAATATATACATTTTATATTGTAAGCACACCAGTATCTCAATATATCATGTCTGCAGGGATGATATTGTAATGAACTTGTCTCTAGTCCTCCACTGTTATTTACATCATTAATATATCAGTTTACAATTATTTTTAAATTAAAAAAAAATAGCTGTTATGGACTGAATGTTTATTTCCCCAAATCCATAAATTGAAGCCCTAATCTCCAGTGTTCTGATATTTGGAGGTACGGCCTTTGAGAGATAATTAGTTTTAGATGAATTCATGAAAGTGGAGTTCTCATGATGGGATTGGTATGTTTATAAGAAAAAGACCATGTGAGGACACAGCTAGAAGCTGGTCTTCTGCAAACCAGGTAGAGGGCCCTCACCAGGAACTGAATCTTTTAGTACCTTGATCTTGGATTTCCTAGCATCTAGAAATGTGAGAATATATGCCTATTGTTTAAGCCACACAGCCTATGAGATTTTCTTATAGCAGCCTGAGAAGACTAAGACAATAGCTATCTTTATAAATAAGCTCTGAAATATTTTAAAGTCAGTCCTGTCTTATAAATCATTTGGAATAAGGATAATCCAATTTGTACAAGAATAGGAAGGTACAATTGAATGATGATTTGTAGCTAATATCTTGATTTTGGGGGGACATGTTATTCACTAGCCCACTACTAGAGTCAACCACACACCCCAGCTGCAGACATACTGCATCTGACAACACAAGAAAAGACAACACCAAGATGAGCTACTAGATCTTGGCCGTCTGTGCTTGAAAGATCAAGGGGAGTACATGTAGGACAGAATTATGAGATTGTGCAATCAAGGGGGCCAAATAATAAGATAGAGTAGGGGAGATAATTCTCTGAAGACAGGATTTAACAATCTAGCAGTACTCAGGAGATAGCAGGGGTTTGCTCCTTGGATAACCTTTAAAATAAGGAAAAAGTGAAGGCACATTCTGAGCAAAGTTAAAATTCCAGTACTACTGAGGAAGATGGCATAGGAAGGGATTAAAAAGTTCAGGGAAGTGGCCATTCTGGAATAGATAAACTAAGTAAGGCTAGAGGACCCACCAGATTGCATAAAAAATTTTTTCATTTACTGAGAATGTAAGGTATATGTTAGTGAAAAATTTCAGTGAAGCCTCTCCTTCCACTTATAGTGAGGCAGGACTGTAGACAGAAAAGGCCATTATAATAAGACAAGGCTCACTGAAAGCAGTGACAATGGTAAAAACCTAAAGCCACAGAGGACATGCGGCTAACTTCAGATGGTAGATGGATGCAATTATCATAAATGATATAGTTGGAGTGACAGTCAAGGGATACTGACTTCAGAGAATTAAAGAAATTGTTAAAAGAACACAAAATCCCCATGGCCAAATAGTCATCCAAAAAGAGTATAGCTCAGCTTTGTCATCAGAAGCAATAAAGTAGGCATAACCGGGAACTTAAAAGTAGTCACCTTGACGAGACGTCATGATCCATTGCCCAGCTTCTGGTTCTGAGCCAGTTTCCCATTCCAGACCCATTTGGTCAAGAGGAAACTGGGGCCCCAGGAGAAAGAACCTTATAACGCCATCGTAAGAACACACTGTAATCATTACCTTGATCTTTCTCAAAGGGATCTAAAACCATTTACTCAGGTAACTGCATACTGGTGACATAAAACATCCAAACATTTTGAGAATTCTTAAATAAAGTGTCTGATTTCACATCAATACTATTGCCCTTGTCAGAGTGGGGACATATTAAGGCTAGGTAATAAATGGAGTTCTAGATAAGGTCTGGTTTAAACTAGGTCTCTTAGATCATCATATCCACTTGATCATTTACCCAATTCCCGAAAGTGTAATTAGATCATACATACTTGGGGTTGGCACAACCCCCCATTGGGTTGTTGGGTCCTTGGCCTTCAGGGTAAAGCCTATAATAGTGGAGCAGAACACATGAAAGTCTCTGAAATTGTTCTCTCTGGTGAATATGGTAAATTAAAAAAATAATATTGTATCTTCAGGAATAGTAGAAATAAGGGTCACCCGTCCTTAAAGATTTGGATGATTCATGCATAGTGGTAGTCCTCATCATGTCTCCATTTTACTAAGTAGTTTGGCTTCTTCAAAATCAGATGAACATGGGAGTAGGACAGCAACCTACCACAAAGTCACACAAGTATTCTTGCACCCACTGCCTAACTTGCAACCACTCTGCTAGATGCATATCTTCATTAGAGATTTTAAAAGCCTTGGGAATATGCTGTATGTCCATTAATTTGACAAATGCATTTGTTTACATTCTGATCAGAAAAGATGATGAGAAACACTTTGCAGTCGCATGTCATGGGCAACAATAAACATTTACAATTTTGCTCCAGAGGTATGTTAATTCTCCTGCTCTATGTCATAATATAGTCTGAAGAGATCTGAAAAAATCATTATGTTAATCACCTATTTTGATGATATAATGCTTATTAGACTAGATGAACAAGAAATGCTAGTACCTTAGAGGACTGGGCAAGACACATGAAGTTCAGAAATGAAAGGTAGAACTTAGGAAGATTTTGAGACCTGACGTATCAGTAAAAATTTCAGGGGACCAACAATCAGTGATGTATTAGAACATCCTTTCCAAAATATAAGATAATTTATTGCATCTTGAATTTCCCACATGGAGGCAGAAGCACAATACCTAATAAGCCTTTTCAGATTCTTGGGGGGGAGGTGTATCTCATACGTGGGATACTGTTTCAACTCATATACTGTGTGACATGAAAAACTACCATTTGAGTGAAGCTCAATTCATAAAAGGCCTCTAGAGCACATCCAGGCTGTCGTTCAGACATCAAGTCTTCTTAGGCCATATGGCTAGGCAGATTCTATGATGTTAGAAATATTAGTTGTTGTTAAAAAGATGCCATCTTATGGCAAGATTCAGCCCTAGAATCACAGGATGGGCCCTTGAGATTTCAGGGCAATACTGTCTTGTCTTCAGTAGAGAATTACATGCCTTTTAAATAGCATCTCTGGCTTGTAATTCAGTCCTGATAGAGGAGTGCCACACCAAAAAACCATACAACTAGGCTACCCGTTAGTCTCAGTTCTATAAGACCAACCAAATTGTGAGTCTGAGTGGGTCTAAGGACAATCCACACTAAGTTAGAAGTAGTACATTCAGGATTGAGCCCAAGCAAGACCAGAGTTTTCCTTTATGCAAGCTACATGAGCTGGTAATCTAGACTTCTATTTATCCACCCTTGTTACACCTCAACTCTTTCCTATGGCCCCATGTGGGGTTCCTTTTGGTCAGCTAATAGAGACTAGCATATCCTGAGCCTGGTTAATGAATGGGTTCCATGAGTTATTTTACATACCTCACCAACCAAAAGCCACCAGCTTTATGGTCTGTGGCTGGAATGATCTGTGAAGGTTCATATGAAGTGCTAGCTCAGAGGAGATATACTGTCTTCCAGGATGCAGTATACACACTTAGTACTCATTTCACAATAGAGAGAATGCATGGATTCAGAAACAGAGCAGTAGAAGCAATGGAAGAAGTTCTCGTTTGCCTTTACCATCAATCCCGATGACTCACTAAGGTATTTTGTGCTTCCATACCTATACATCTGGCTTCTGATAGGTAGATTCCTTGGGCCTCACTGCAGGAATACCTCATCCAGGGAAAAGAACAAGAGTCCCAGTGTACTACATAAAGTATGGCTATTCCCCAGTTATTTTAGACTGCCTGTGTCCAACAAACACCAGAGAATTCACTATCCTGGCTGGCATAATTGACCTAGATTACAAAGATGATGTAGGGCTACTGTTATACAATATGTTTGGCATTCATGTGATTCACTTGGTATTTGATTGCTCAGTTTTCAGTGTGGATGAATAAATGTAGCAACCCTAGCCTGAGAAAGGCATGATGACCAGAAGTACAGATGAGCCCTTAGGGTGGGGTATCTAAGTTGAGCCACAGTTAGGCCACCAATATGAATAGGAGTGTTAGCTGACAATGAGAGGAATTTAGAAGGGATAGCAGAATAGAAGAATGATCAATATAAATTGACACCTTTAGACTGGCTTTAAGATTAAGGGTTGTTATTTATTTGACTGACTTCTTCTAAGTTTACCCCAAGAAGTAAGGCCTGCTAGAATGCTGTAGGTGCTATATACCCTGAATATGTATGGAAAAGTAGATCAGAACAGTGCTAAACTGGAAATGGAGATGGGTTCCTCAGAACTCTCCATGGGTTGGTCCTAGGCCTTCTCACATCTACATCACAGTTTGGCTATTCTCTTTACCTAATCCAGTTTACATCCACTCCCTTCTAAAGGTGTTAATCCCCAATGAATACCCTGCATGTCACTCCTCAGTGCCTACTTCCAGAGAACCTAACTTGCAACACAGTAATATTAATATATTTCTAGAATAAAGAATGGTCACATCATATCTAGAATATCATGTTTAATTTTAGAAACAACGCTTTAAGAAGCATATTTTTAAGCTAGCCAATAAAGTGGTAACTACTCATGCATGCTTAAATTTAAACATAAATGTTAAATAAAATATAAAATATTCCATTCTTTAGTCACACTCACCATATTTCAAATGCTCATCAACCACATGTGACTAATGACTGTCACATTGGAAAGTGTATGCGTAGAAGATTTTCGTCATCTCAGACACTGAATGTACTCTATTGGACAGTGCTGATACAGAGACATAGATGGTACAAAACTCTGGCCCAGACTGTGGCAGGTTTTATCTTATATGATGATGGCTAGAGGAACACATTTTTATTTAATCAGAGAAAGATAACCTTCAGAAGAGGCCATGATAAAGCACTGTAGAATATATGTTTGCAAGGACTTAATTATTTTCACGGATTTTCTTCTTGAAATTTTACATCAATTGTGCTTGAAAGTGGTGAATATTTCTATTCTTCTGGATGTAGATACAGTATTTACATGTTAAAGGAAACATTTCTCCTATGAATTACAACTCACACAGACTATGCTTTAGATATCACTAATATGAAAATGACAATATTCTAGAGAATTAATAATTTTGGCAGGTATAACCTATGAAAATAGGGACCATTTCCTACGATTTGCAAATTTGTATGTTACGTTAAGTAAAAAATTGATTTTTGTGGGGTTCGATAAATTGCTAATTACTAGTAATAACCACGAGGGCCAGAAAACAGAAGGAACAAGCCTATGAATTATGTCACAAATCACTTGCAGTTATTAATTTCCATAAGATATACATACCTATAATTTACTTAGGTGTACAAAAAAATGATTTTTCATTTAATGTGCCTGAGTGCAATTTCATAGAGGCAGGCTCTTTGTGAAATAGGCTTACAAATACTATAAGAAATACCTTTGATGTTGCTACAGATGTGTAGAATAGCATGTCTTTCAAAAATGGGGGAATTAAATAGCAGAAGGCTAAATGTGACATACACATGTAAGCATATTATATCTCTCTGTGTGTTTATTTTTCTAGAAATGCTCAATGCAAAGGGAATTCGTGTTTTGCCCTAACACATGTTTTACTTAAATCAGTGTTAAAAGAAAAACTTGAGAAAAAATAAAATTTAACAGAATTTA
>RJWJ010032977.1:0-18201 GCA_004363605.1 Indri indri
GACGAGTTGGGGGCTCACACTGGGACGACTCCAGGCCACACAGCCCCCATCCCCTGGGGACCCATATCCCAGGTTGGTGGCCACCCAGGGCCGAGATCTGCCAGTGCCAAGAGGGTTTTGGCAGGAATGTTTGCTCAGGCACAGAGGTGACGACTTCAGACACGTCCCGGGCACAATAGCGGACTTCCTGGGCAGCTGGCTCTGCTTGGCATGTGGCAGCTTCTACAGTCCGGGCTGTCCAGAGGGGTCATTGTGTTTCCCATTCATCAAACTCATCGCAGTGGACCCCACTTTGCTGTGCAAACAGCTTCCAAGTTTCTCAATAAGTCAAACACAGGATTACCACGTGATCTGGCCATCCCAGTCCTCGATATAGACCCACAAGAACTGAAAACGGGTGTTCGAATAGAAGTCGTCCACCGGTGTCCATAGCAGCACTGTTCAAAACAGCCGAAGAGCAGAAATGGCCAAGGTGCCCAAGAATGGGCGAACAGATAAACGAAGCGTGGTCTGTCCGCACTGTGGAATATTGGGGCGCCGGCCCATGCTTGCAACGTGGCTGCGCCTCCAACACGTCATGCTAGAACTGGGTGGGGTGGCGCATACCTGTAGCGCCTGCTACTAGGGAGGCTGAGGCGGCAGGATCCCTTGAGGCTGGGAGTTTGAGACCAGCCTGGGCAACATAGTGAGATCCCCGTCTCTAAAATTAAAAAAAAAAAATCATGCTGAGTGAACAAAGCCAGACACCAAAGCTCACATATTACAGGACTCCACTTGTGTGAAATGCCTGGAACAGGCAAAGCCACAGAGACAGGAAGCAGATCGGTGGCTGCCGAGGCTGAAGGAGCAGGAATAGGGAGTGACTGCTGATGGGGATGGGGTTTCTTTATGGGGTGATGAAAAGTTCTGGAACTTGATAGAGGCAGTGATCGCACAACACTCTGAATGTACTGAGTGCCATGGAATTTTGCACTTTAAAATGGTGAATTCTAGGCTGGGCACGGTGGCTCACTCCTGTAATCCCAGTACTTTGGGAGGCCCAGGTGGGAGGATCGTGTAAGGCCAGGAGTTCGAGACCAGCCTGGGCAACATATTGAGACCCTATCGCTACCAAAAATAGAAAAATTAGCCAAGCATGGTGGCGCATGCCTGTAGTCCCAGCTACTCAGGAGGCTGAGGCAGGAGGATCGCTTGAGCCCAGGAGTTGGAGGCTGCAGTGAGCTACGATGATGCCACTGCACTCCAGCCTGGGCAACAGAGCAAGACCCTGTCTCAAAACAATTTTAAAAACCAATAAAAATAAAATGGTGAACTGTATATTGTGTGAATTTCACCTCAATTAGAAACAGAAACTGGCTTTGCAACCGCTCTGTCTGTGTTGGGCTCTGGCCTTTCACTTCCCTCTTGCGCCCTCTCAGGCAAGCTGCTGCCCTCCCAGCCTGTATCCAGCCCTGTGATGTGGGGTCACATGGCGCCCCCTCTTCCGCCTTCCCATGAACCCCCCAAGTACTGGGGTAGGTCCTACTTGTTCCCACTGTGTCCCCAACACCCAACACAGAGATGGGCACATGATGGAAACAAAGCAGATTGTTCGTTGAATGAATAAACAATTGAATATGCACCAGCTCCACATTTTAACACTGAACCTCTATTTTTCTTTTTTAAAAACTTTTTTTCTTTTTGTTTTTTTAGACAGGGTCTCACTCTGTTGCCTGGGCTGGAGTGCCGTGGTGTCATCACAGCTGACTGCAACCTCAAACTCCTGGGCTCAAGTGATCCTCCTGCCTCAGCCTCCCAAAGCACTGGGATTACAGGTGTGAGCCACGGCCCCCAGCTCGAACCTCTATTTTCCTAGGAAATTGCTCCCCAGTTGGGGGGTTGGGGGCAGGAGGAGCTTGGCTTAGCTGGAAAATCTCAGCAGGACTCGGGCCTCCCGGGGGGCAGGAGGGCGGGCTGGGTCGGAGCCCCTCCACAGGAGGAGCGGCTGAGTGATGCGGCCTTTCCACTCTGTGGTCAGACTCCAGGCCCAGAGAGCCGCAAAACAGCCCTGCTCAAACTGGAAACATTTCCCTTATTATGTTCCTGCAGGCGTTGGCAGGGCCCAAGAGGAAAATTCCAGGGCAATAAGGAGAGAGGTCTTCGGCACGCACAGGGCTGGGAAGGGGTGGCCAGACCTAGGCCTTGGGGGGACCCAGCTGTCCTGGGATGAGGGTTTGGGGACCGAGGCAGGGCCAGGCAGCTGTCAGCGCGTTAGCTGGCTCTGGAAGGTTCCTGCAGACAGGCAGAGCTCCGTGAGCCCTGGGCCGGTGAGGACAGCGGGTGGCCTGGCCTGGGTGACACGGTTCTCCACAGGAATTCGTGTAAAACTGCTTGGAGTTGCTCTCACCAAACATGTTGAGCCCACAGGGTGCCCAGGTCCGGGAGAGAGCACCCTGGTGCCCAGCACCGGGCACGGGGTACGGGTCTGGTGTGCCCTCTGCTCACAAGCGCCCACAGCTCCCCATTGCCCTGGGATGGAGCCCAAATTCCATAGTCCCAGGCCTGCTGGTTGGCCCAGCCCCTCTCCCTTCGGCCCGCACGAGCTGGACCCCACCACACCCAGTTCCAGGAACACCGCCTTGCTTTCTGCCACCTCTAAGCCTTTGTCCACACTGGCCCTCCCACACTGAACACCCTTTGTGGCCTCTTGCCTGGATGATTCTTATCCCTCCTCCTGACAACCTCATAGCTGCCTGTGTGCCCACCATCATGACTCCAACCCCTTACCATTTATCAAGGATGAGGTTCTGGGTTATAAACCCTGGGGTGTTGCCAAGGGACATCTCGGGGGCTTAGAGAGGCAGATGTTTCTCACACTTTGCTGCAAGGGTTGGTATGTCTCTTTGTCCCTGGGGAGACATAACCCCACCTACTACATGCCATGCATGATGGCACATGTTAGGGGTAAACTACATCCCAACCTTGTGAAAACACAACAAAGAAGATAATTTCGAAGAGTGAAAAGTGTTTGGAAGAAATAGGTAAATGTGTTTTTGCCCAGAGGTCAGAGGAGACCTTCTGGGGTGGTGACATTTAAGCTAAATGTTGCATGACAGGAAGATACCCTGTGAATATGGAGGAAGAACATTCCAGACAGAGAGGTCAGCTCATGCAAAGGCCCTGGGGCAGGAAAGGGCTTGATTGATGGAGAACAGGGAGGACATGGCTGGGAGAGAATGAGGGAGGAAGAGGAAGATGGGTTGAAGGGATAGGCCAAGGTCAGATCACATGAGGCCTTACAGGCTGCAGCAAGGAGGTGGGTCTTATTCTGAGAGCAATAGGGAGCCATGGAGGGTGTGTGAGCAGGGGAGGAACATGATGTGATTTATGATCTCGAGACATCCCCCGTGGCTGCCATGGGGAGGAGGCCGGGCAATGGCCAAGCAGGAGTCAGCAGGGCCAGGACCAAGGCAGGGCTGCAGGGAAGGGAGAAGCAGTGGGTTTGTATGTTTTGAAGGCCGCAGGAACAACAGCTGTTGATGTGCTTGGGAGGGAGCGGAGGAAGGAGTCTCGGACGCCGCCCAGGGCTTGGGCTCAACACAGGGTGGGTGGTGGGGTTGTCGCCTGAGACAGGAAGGTTTGGGGAGATGGTGGCGGGAAACCATGACCTCACCTTGGCCGTGGCGCTCTGGAGGTGTCTGGGTTGGATGTACGCGTCTGGGCTGCGCTGGCTGGGCTCCAGGTGAAACCATGGGCCTTGCGGGCAAAAAGTGGCCTTTGACGCCCAGTCCCGGGCAGTGTCCACTGGGGAGAGGTGGGCAGGGGGCTGGGGCTGAGCCCTTGACCCGAGACATTGGCGCAAACATGCAGGGGCCCATGTTTTCCCCACTGCGTCCTTCCGTTCCAGCTGGAAACCGGAACCAAGTCAAAAAGTCCAGATGTAGAGTTGGATGCAGCCCTGAGAGCATGCGGTTTGGGGAGCCCAGCAGGCCAGGCCTCCGTGTGGCCCTGCTGGTCATGGCCCGGTTGGGGGCGGGGGGCAGGACGGCTTCAGTTTTGAGTCTGTGGCTGAAACTGCAAAGGTTAAAAAAATAATCAGCCGCCCCAAGGCGTTCCCCTCCGAGAGGTCAGCATAGCACCAGGCGGAAAAAACAGGCCCCAGGACCCCCACCAGCCCACAGACCTGAGACCTGCTGGGGCACCCATTCGGGAGGGCAGAGGGTGTCGCTCTGGAATCGCATCCACATTGGAGATCAAGTCCACAACCTATGTGCACTCCAGGCCCCGGGCTGGGCACTGGGAACCCATGTGACAAGCCAAGGCGGGCCTTGCCCTGTAGGGCTCCCAGGCAGGTGGTTCAGGGCAGGATTGGCTGGACAAGGGCTGTCACATCCCTGGGCCTTAGTTTTTCATCTGTATAATGGGCAGAACAATAGCACCCACCTCAGAGAGTCACCCTTATTCCTGCAACAACTTCCCTGGGTCCTGCACGGGGCCCAGCTTGGAGCCCTGGACGAGACCCCGGTGCTCCCAAAGCTTCTAGTGGGAGTGGGGGCAAATTGGGTGTTTAAAATCAAGGCGAGAGGCTGGACACGGGGCACACACCTGTAGTTCCAGTACTTGGGGAGACCGATGCAGGAGGATCGCTTGAGCCCAGGAGTTGGAGGTTACGGTGATCTATGAACCAGCCACTGCACTCCAGCCTGGGTGACAGAGCGAGCCTCAGTGTCAGGGGCTGGAAGAGAGGGCACGGCAGGGCAGGGTGTTTAATGGAGACAGAGCTTCAGGTTTGCAAGATGAAAAGAGTTCAGGAGATAGACGGTGGTGATGGTTGCACAAAAATGTGAATGCATTTAATGCCAATGAACTGTACACTGACATATGGTTAAATGGCAAATTTTATGTTACATGTTTTTACCACAATAAAACATAATTTTAGGGCTGGGCATGGTGGCTCACACCTGTAATCCTAGCACTCTGGGAGGCTGAGGCGGGAGGATTGCTTGAGGTCCAGAGTTTGAGACCAGCCTGAGCAACAGCGAGACCCCGTCTCTACCAAAAATAGAAAAATTAGCCGGGCATGGTGGCGCATGCCTGTAGTCCCAGCTACTCGGGAGGCTGAGGCAGGAGGATCGCTTGAGCCCAGGAGTTTGAGGCTGCAGTGAGGTATGATGACACCACTGCACTCTAGCCCAGCAACAGAGAGAAACCTTGTCTCAAAAATAATAATAATAATAAATTAATTAAAAACATAATTTTAAAAATTGAAAAAAAATGGAGGTGGAGATTGAAATCAGATCTGCCTCTCACTGACTGTGTGGCCCTGAGCTAATGGCTTGCCCTCTCTGGGCTTCCATTTGCTCCCTACCTCCCTCCTTCCCTCCCAGACTCTGGGTCTCAGTTAGTCGCCACGCCAATCTCAGCGATTTCCTGTGATTCTGCACTTCACCGTTTCAACTCTTCGGACCTGAGGCCCAAGGGTGTGAGCGTCTCTTGAGCAGACTTGGAACTGGTGATGGAGTGAGAAGGCCACTCCTGAGGGCTCCTGGCACCTCTGCCGCCCGCCAGTGGCATTTTGGAAAGAACAAGCTGGCGGCCGTGGCCATTCCGGGCAAAGCCTGTTTCTTTGTGGTGCTCAGGGTTGCCTGGTACCCAGCGGAGGTCAGGAGGCCAGCTAAGTATCCGGTCTGCATCAGGAGCGGCTGACACCCCCACCCAGCTGCCTCCCCTGGAACCTCCAGAAGCCAGCTCAAGCCGCTGGCCTGGCCAATCAAAGCCCTCCATCTGCCGACCACAGTGATAGGCTCAAGGCTGGGCCAGTGAGAATCAGCCCTGAGATTTTTGTTGGACCTGTCAGAGAAGTGTTTCTGCTGCATGGTGGGCTGGAGGAATTTAAACCAGGCACTTCCAGGGCCCATCTGTTCTACCCAGACAGGCAGGAAGACAGCCAATCAGGAAGATGCAAATCAGAGCCACAAGGGGATATCACCACACACCCACTAACATGGCCACACTCCAAAACACAGGAAGCAACAGGTGTCAGCAAGGATGCAGAGAAACTGGAACCCTTGTGCACTGCTGGCCGTGTGGCCATTACGGAAGGTCGTGTGGCAAGTTCCTCGACAAGTTAAACATAGAATTACCACACGATCCAGTAATTCCTCCTCTGAGTATATACCCAAGAGAACTGAAAACAGATATTCAAACAAATCCTTGTGCATGAATGTTCGTAGCTGGACTTTTCGCAACAGCCTAAAGGTGGGAACAACCCAATGTCCATCAACGGATGAAAGGGTAAATGAAAGGCGGCGCATCCATACGTTGGAATGGTGCTCAGCCATGGAAAGGTGGGAAGCGCTGGCACCTGCCACCATGTGGATGCACCTTGGAAACACGGTGCTGAGCGCGAGAACTGGACACAAAGACCACACGGTGTGTGACTCCACTGATGTGAAATGTCCAGAACACACAGATCCACAGAGACAGGAAGCAGATTAGTGGCTGCCAGGGGCTGGGGGAGGGGGAGTGGGGGGTGACTGCTGATGCGGACGGGGTTTCTCTTGGGGGGATGAAAGTGTTCTGGAAACTAACAGAGGTGACAGTTGCATGACATGAATGCACTCAAAACTACTGAATCGTACGCTGTAAAATTGTTGAGATGCTACATTTTATGTCATGTGTATTTTATCACAATCAAAAGAAAAGGAAGAAGGTAACTGACAGGGAGACACGGATCCTGACATCACTTGGGCGCTGGATCCAGCCATGCCTGAAGGCATTCCTGCCACTGGGCTTTTCAGATATTGAGCCAGCACATTCCCTGGCTGCACTTCCTGTCCCTGCAATCTGGCGTTTTAAGAGAATCAGCTGTGTTTGTCTACCCTCCTGTTCCTACTACACTGCTTATGCGAGCAACCCTCCCTGAACGTGCCGGGGGTCTTGGGAGGACCCCTTCTTACAGATGGTCCCTGGCCATTTATAAGAAGGGAGGGGAGAAAGCTGTGGCAAGGTCCCTTCCATGCCAGCAACACCAGGTCCCAGCTGCGTGTCCACTGTGATCACATTGCGTCCCCTCGGCAGCCCTGTGAGCAAGACATTCTGAGCTCCTTGAAGGGCAGGCTCACGCTCGTGGCTTGCGCACTGCGCCATGCCTGAAGGCGAATATCTGGGCCCGCGGGAGCTGGGCCCTGGGGTCTGAGAGGCAGCCCGCTGGGCCTCCATTTCCCCTCTCTAACATGGGCTGGTTGTTCTCAGTGTCAGGTGCAGGGTCCGTCGGGCAAACAGGAGCTGTCCTAGGGGAGCTATTAATACCCGGATGTGTCTAGAGAAATCTGAGCTAGGCAGTGACTCCTGGCGCTTGGATCAAGCCTCTTGCCAGTGCACCGCAGCCTGGAGGGGCGCGGCCCCTCTTCCATGCTGTGTTGATGTTGGCTTTCGAAAGGACATGGATGTAGAAGTGACCCGTTGATTCTTTTTCCACCAGCTGCCAAGCACTCGGCGTCCTGGGGCCCCTGGCTGGAGGCTGGCACTGTTTTCTGGTACCTGGACAACCTCGCTTGGCACTGGCACGGGGACTCGCTGAGCGTTTGACGGCTGGCTGGCTGCGGGCATCTGTGATGGCCTGGTCCTCCTCTCCCTTGGCTGCCCCAGAGATGGGGGAAGGAAGCACCTTGAGGCTTCTGGGAGCCTCCTGGGACAGCCATCAGGTGGGGGCGTGGCTGAGAGGGTGGTTCTTTTGGGGCCCACTCTGAGACTCCATCCTGGTGGCACCTCAGATACTCCCCGGGGTCCTGCGGCTTCCACCACCCTATGGTTCTGTGCTTCTGTTGGCTGCGCTCTGTGGATCTCCCACTCTGTGGTCCATGGTCCCAGGGCTCCACAGTTCCGTGCCTCCATCAACACGTGATGTTATGAGTCTCATTCCTTAGTCCTGTGGCTCCTTGTTCTGTGGTCTCATGGCTCTTTGATCCATCATCCATCCACCCATCCATCCATCCGCTTATCCATCCATCCACCCATCCGCGTACCCCTCCACCCATCCGCTTATCCATCCATCCACCCATCCACCCATCTGCGTACCCCTCCATCCATCCACCCAACACTCACCCATCCACTTACCCATCCATCCATCCACCCGTACGTACATCCACCCCCCCATCCATCTACCCTCCATCCATCATTCATTTATTCCATCATGCGTACATGATACTGGGGACGCAGAGGAGAACAAGACGGTGGGTCTTAGTCTGACGGAGGGGGAGCCCCATAACCCGGGAAACCCGGCAGTGCGGTCACAGCTGTGACAGCACACTCAGGGCCCGGTGCAGGCTGCAGGGGCCTCTAACCCGGCTGCAGTGAGCAGTGGGCCATGTTCAAGGACGCGGCGCACCAGAGAGCAGTCTCAGGGCGGGCGAGGGCTTGGCATGCAGCACGAGGTGGGGCTGGAGCCCAAACACGGCTCGAAGTTTGTGGCTCCGGGTCTGTCCCTGCTCAGGGTCCCATCCCACAAGCCTCCCTGTGGTCCAGCCCCTCCCCCCTGCACTGCCCCTCCCCCCCTACTGCCGCCACACCTGCTGCCTCCAACACATCAAGCGCACCCCCACCTCCTGGCCTTTGCCCTGCAGTGTCCTCTACCTGGGGCCCCCTCCGTCTCCACTGACACTTGTTCCCCTGTTCGGGTCTGGGCACAAATTTCCCCCCTGCAGAGGGCCACCCTGACCCTTGCCTCTGTCTCCTCCAGCCTAGTCGGGCCCTTCTCTGTGCAGCTGTGTGCGCCTGTCCCACTTCAAGGCCACTCACTGCGGGCTGTGAGGCCAAGACCTCCTCCACCGCGCCGGCTGTGCTGCAAGGGTCAGGGTCTGTTGAGTGGATGAGTTATTTAATTTCATCCAGCTGATCGAAGACCACTTATTTGGTGCTCGTCACAGAGCGGTCTTGGGGCTGGGGCTCCCTCCCACCTGGCCACCTCCCTCCCCCACTGCCCGCCCAGGCCTGGGCCTTGCCCGCCAGGCGGTGGGTAAACACACCCCGCCCTCTGCCTCTCGCCCCATCCATCACTGGCCTGAACAAGGGCCTCCTGTTAATAAGCCAGGTGGGGGCTGGAAAGGGCAGGAGGCGGGCTGAGGAATCGGGCTCCAGTCCCTGGACCCTCTCCAGACAGAGCTGCATAAACCCGGCTGGGAGACCCTCTCCTTGTGCCTCCGGCAGGGGTAGGGGGTAACTTTCCTCTCTGAGCACCCTGTTCCAGACTTACCTGGCTGAGTCTCAGTTTGCCATCCTGTAAATTGGGGATGTTAACAGCCGACCTTTGTTGAGGGCTCAGCGCTTTCTTTTTTTCTGAGACAGGGTCTCGCTCGGTCGCCCCAGCTAGAGTGCCGTGGCGTCATCATAGCTCACAGCAACCTCAGACTCCTGGCCTCAAGTGATCCTCCTGCCTCGGCCTCCCAGAGTGCTGGGATTGCAGGCGTGAGCCAGTGTGCTTGGCCTAATTTTTTATTTTAATTATTATAGGCGCATAACAGTTGTATACGTTTATAGGGCACATGTGCTGCTTTGATACGTGCAATGTGTATTAACGAAATCAGGGCAGGTGGCGTAACCACCACCTCAAGCCATTTATCATTCCTCTGTGTTAGGATCCACGTTGGTTTTTACTGCTACAGTTACACTGCACGAAACTCGAGGCATTTCCATTTTTTCACTTCATTAGACAGAGACCGAGGGAGAGAACAAAACTTCCACAGTTAGCCCTGAAGGCACCTCGTCCCCTAGCGACACAGACGCAAGTTTGTTTCACTGCTCTGCACAAAACTGTCCTGAGGTGTGGGAGTGTGTTCGTGAGTCTTCCCGGAGTCAGCCCTGGAGGACCACGAAGATGAGGGCTGTGTAAAATCACTCCCAGAAAGCAGGCCCCGACTCTACAAACATTTTTAAAAAATTTAAAAATTAGCATGGTGGCGCACACCTGTGGTCCCAGCTACTAGGGAGGCTGAGGCAGGAGGATCGCTTGAGCCCAGGATTTTGTGCAGTGAGCTGTGATGACACCACTGCACTCCAGCCTGGGTGACAGATGAGACTCTGTCTCAAAGAGAGGGAAGGAAGGAAGGAAGGAAGGGACAGACGGAGGGAGGGAGGGTCAGTGCCCACTGAATGCGGCATTGAGAGACTCCAATCTATTCCTAGTGAAATTCTTTCTCTCCTGAAGCAATTCTTCACTACACTAACCTTGACAAATAAAAATTCACATTATAACATTTTTTTTGAGACTAAGTCTCACTCCCTCACCCTGGGTAGAGTGCAGTGGCGTCGTCATAGTTCACTGCAGCCTCAAACTCCTGGGCTCAAGGGAACCTCCTGCCTCAGCCTCCCGAGGAGCTGGGACTACAGGCGCCACCACGCCTGGCTAATATTTTTCTATTTTTGGTAGAGACAGGGTCTCACTCTTGCTCAGGCTGGTCTTGAAAGGAAAAAAGAAAAGAGGAAGAAACTGACGCACGGAGAGGTTAAGCATCTTGCCTCAGGTCCCACAGCAGAGGTAAGATATGAAACTCAAGCCCCCCCAGTGCCAGAGACCAAGACCTTTATTGCCACTGTGCCCTACTGCCTCCCATGATGATGAATTTCTGGGGTTTCAGGGAGGACAGACTGGGAAAACCCACAAAGCCACATGGCAAGGTCTCGAGCACTTGGCGTTGCTCAATAAAATTGTAGCCATTATATTTATTGTTATCTTCTTCCTTTGTCACCATCCAGCAGGACGCCTGGGATGACAGGATGGGGGCAGAGGAGGGACAAAAGGAGAATGGCAGAGGAGGTGGCCCATTGAAGGTCACAAAGCAAGTCAGGGTGGACCCCAGTGCCCAGAAACCCCCCACCCCCCGCCATCTGGGCCTTCTGGAGGACACTGTGGCTGTCCGAGGTGGGCTGGGCCTGGCTGCTCGGCTGAGGATGCGGAGGGGCCAAGTGGCCCTCCCTTGCTGCCCTGATGAATTGCCCAGACCCAGGGCCTGCGGCCGGCCCGCCCAGGGCAGGGCAGTCGCCTTCCCAACATACTTTCCCTCTGGATTCACACGGGGAGGCGACCAGGCGGGAGGCAGGGAGTCGGGGGCGCCCACACGTCTCCTGGCCCAGCAGGCGTCTGCGTAGAAGGGACCCGGGGGCCCCATCACACAGGCACCAGTCCCTGTTCCCCAGCCTGGCCGGGCTCCCGGAACCACTGGGCCTGGCGTGGGGGGAAGCGGGGCTGGCCGGGGCGCCCGCCAGAGGCTCAGGCCAGGAGTCCCGGGCAGCAGAGGCATCGCAGCTAATGAGGGGCTCGGGCCAAGACTTCTCGTCTGGATTCAGTGGCAAAGGCAGGGAGGGCGGGTGTGAAGGGCTTGGGGGGTCTCACTCCCCAGTTCTAATTCTGGCTGTGTGACCTCAGGCTGTCTCGCCTCCTCTCTGAGTAAAACATGAATAAGAGTGATCTCAGACGTGACACCGTGTGTGAGTTTCATATCGTACAAGCAGGTGAACGCTGGAGCCAGGCACTGGGGTAAATGTTTCCCATGGATCAGCTCTTTTGATCCTCCCAAGAATGATCATCCCCATTTTACAGGTGGGGAAACAGAGGCACAGAGAGGTTAAGAATTTGCCCTACATCACACAGCGAGGCCATGCCTGGCCGACATTTGAAATCAGACAGTGTGGTCCTGGAGTCTGTCTTCCCGCTGTAGCCAGTACAGAGGTGCCGGGGGCTTACTAGTATTAATAGCAATGATGTTACAGTAATTATTTTAATAATAGTAATGATATTACACTAATCATAGAGGCCCGAACCCTCCCACCCAAACTGCCCTCTCTGCACCAGACAAGGCCCCTGGGAGCCTCCCTGCCTGGAAGGAACAGAGCAAACCACAGACGCTCCCACCCACAGGGTCAGGGCCAAGCTGGAGGGCTCCCTGGAGGAGGAGGCGTCACAGCTGGCCCTTGAAGGATGGAGGAGGCTGTCCGAGGTGGCTTGCCCAGGTGTTCTCATACAGCCTGGAAGGACACCTAGGGCGAGTTATTCTGTAACTCGAGGCCGGTGTGGTCTGCACAGCAGGCGGGCCCTGCACAGAAGGGGCATTTCAGGGCTGGTGGGGTCCAGGAAGCAGAGTGAGACACCAGGCTGCCCCTCTCCAGGCCTCTGTTGTCTGATGTGCAAACTGGGACACCCCCAGGACCGCAGGCTTTGCGGTGCCCTCTGCCTGGAACGCCCTCCCCTGCGTCTCCCCACGGCCGGCCACGGAGAAGGCCACGTGTGTCCAAGCCCCAGCCCCGTGTCCAGCCGGTGGCAGGGGCCTGGCTTCCATGTGCGCTTGTCCTAGCTACATGTGGCACATGCCAGCCCACAGGCCCTGCCGGAGCTGTGGCTTTCCCAAGAATTCCAGGGCCAGCCGGGAGCGGCCCCAGGTGTGCTGGACGCCAAGGAAAACAGGAGGTGAGCTCATGGCTCCGACGCAGGCAGCGGGCAGGGCAGGCACTGTCAGGGGACGGGCTTCACTGCAAATGTCCAGGCTGGGGCCGGCTGCTCCCACCCAGCCTCCCTTTCCAGGCCTGCCCTTCCTCACTCATCTTCTATGGCTCCCTATTGCCCTTGGAAGACAGCCTGAGCCCCATGTCACTGGCACTGCCCTCCCACAGCCTCATCTCCTGCTTCTCCCTGAGCCCCAAGATCTGCCACCCCGAAGTCAGTCCATCCAACAGACCAGGGCCTTTGCCTATGCCGCTTCCCCTGCCTGGAACACCTTGCCACTGTCTCTCCGCTTGGCTGTGTTTTCCTCATCCCCCAAGTCCCACCTTGGTTGGTGCCCCCTCCTCCTCCAGAAGCCCACCCCGACTTCCCCTAACTCCCTGCAACTGGGTCCCCTCCTTGGGGCTGCCACCATTTGCCTGTGTGCCCCCCGTCGCAGCCATGGCCCCGCTGGGGGATTATGTAGCTACCTCCCCACCAATCTGGGCTCCCCATGAGGGAAGGGCTGGGTCTGGCTCGTTCACTCTGTTGTCCCCAGTGCCCAGTACAGAACATGACATGTTGTAACTGCTCGAGGCACATTTGTGGAATAATGAACGTGCCTGGACATTTCCCACCCAAACTACCCTCTCCTTTCCCTCCGCTGATCTGAGTCCTCCCCTTCCTTTACATCTCCTTGCTGCCTCCTCCAGGAAGCCCTCAGTGACTTCTCTGTAGCCTCCCAAGAAAACAGACCTGCCTGTTACTCTGGCTTCACCCTTGCCCTGTGCCGTGACCTCATCTTGGCCTCAGTTTCCCTGTCTACAGAATAGAGGCTGTGCATACTGTAAAGCAGGGGTGGAGAGGGTTAACCAACTCCAGGAGGCCAAGGTGTTTTGTAGCTCAAAAGCTTGGCTGGCCTGGGAGGGACAATTTTCCTGATTAGCAGGAATTTTTATTTTTATTACAGGTTGTTCCCACAGCGGCTGGAGCGCAGCTTGGAAGGTATGGCGCCGCCTCGACAAACAAGCCCTGGGTGCCCCCCTGGGACCTCCTCCTGCCAGAGCCCTTTAACTTGCTCCACTCCGGGGGAGGGGGGGCTCACACCCCATTGCACAGATTGGAAAGCGGAGTGGACCCCCTGGGCAATCAGGCCGCCCCCCATCCACCTGCCAAAGGACCACATGGCCAGAGGGAACCACCAGCGATGGGTGGGAGGCGCCACTCGCAACCCCCAAGGGTGGGGTCCAGGAGAAGGCCCCTTGGACCCCGGAAGGAAAACTGGGGGTCCCATCCTCACCTGCGCATCCCCCACTCTGCAGTAATAACAATTAATAGTGATATTTATTACCCCCACTGTGCAAGGGAGGAAACTGAGGCATAGACATCATTTGCCAGATTTGGCCAGTCAGGTTGACCTAAAGCGGGGAGGGGGGGGTGTCTTAGTACTTCAGACACTGGTGACTCCGTTTCCCCAAATGTGAGCCAAGAGGGCCTCCTTGGAGACCGCCTTGCTGGCAGCTGCACCCACGAAGGGCGCACAGCAAGCTCTCAATAAAGAAGTGCACGGAAGGGCGAGGAGGGGTGGTCCCGCCTAACTCCCCGCCCCACCACCCCTCTCCACAGGCCCCCGGGACTCAGTTTCCCCATCGTGTCCGATTCACCCGCGGGCGACTCCGCCGGACAGTCCGGGCGGGGCCTTGAACGCAGAGGCCAGCGCCGTCTGTTTACCTTGCGGCCGGACGCTGGGCAGGCCTGCGGTGGGCCGTCCCGGGGGCTGGCCGTACCGCGGGGATAAATAGGCCCCGCGGGCCTCGTGGGCGGTAGAGAGCGAGCCGCCACCCAGCGCCCGCCGCCGCCATGGCCCCGGCCGCCGCCTGCCTTCTCCTGCTCACCCTGACCGCCCTTGGAGCGTCGGGCCAGGGCCAGATTGCACTGGGTACGCCGCATGAGCCCCCACGCCGTGACCCCGGCCCCCGCGCGGACAGCAGGGCCGTGAGAGGCCTGGGGTCCCGGCTCCTTGGGGCTGCTCCCGGCCCGTTCGCTGGGACACGCGGGCGGAGAAAGCAGGCGGCGGGACGCAGGCTCGGGGAGCGCAGTGGGCGTCGGGGATCCCCGCAGCGGCGGCCGCGAGGGTCGGAGGTGGGGTCCCGCTCCCCGCCGCCTCACCAGCCCCCTGTCGACGCAGGCTCAGACCTGGCCCCGCAGATGCTGCGCGAGCTGCAGGAGACCAACGCGGCGCTGCAGGACGTGCGGGAGCTGCTGCGGCAGCAGGTGCGGGCCGGGGAGAGAGGGGGCGCCGGGGAAGTGGGAGGGCAGCTGGGGAGGGTAGCGGTTGGGATCAGGGAGTCCGGGGCAAGAGAAGCTTGGGGAGCTGGCGGGGTGTGTGGAAAGTGAGTCGGAGATGGAGGCGGGGGCGCCGCTGATCCCCACCCCCCCGCAGGTCAAGGAGATCACGTTCCTGAAAAACACGGTGATGGAGTGTGACGCGTGCGGTGAGCACGGCCGGGGCGGCAGGGGCTGGCGGGAGGGAGCGGCAAGAGATGGGGAGACAGAGACGCAGACCGAGAGCGAGGGAACGCCGGGAGGAAAGCAGTCCGAGAGAGATGGGCCTCGCGGAGACGGAGAGAGACGATCAGGGAGGGAAAACAGAGATAAAAGAGACTAGCCGTGCGGGCGACGCGGGGAGGCGCTGCGGGGACAGGCGGAAAAGAGGCGGGCGCGGAGGCGCGGAGAGACCGGAGAGACCCGGCGGGCGGAGCGCGGGGCGGCGGAGCGCGCACGGTCTTGCCTCGCCCGGGGGCGCCGCCCCTAGTGCGGGGAGGGGTCCCGACGGGCTCCGCCCGGGGGCGCGGCCCTGACCAGCCTCGCCCCGCCCCGCAGGGATGCAGCCCGCGCGCACCCCGGGGCTGAGCGTGCGGCCCCTGCTGCACTGCGCGCCCGGCTTCTGCTTCCCCGGCGTGGCCTGCACGCAGACAGCGAGTGGCGCGCGCTGCGGCCCCTGCCCCGAGGGCTTCACTGGCAACGGCTCGCACTGCACCGACATCAACGAGGTGCCTCGACACCCCACCGTCCTGACGATCCCCCCGACCGCCCCCCAACAGCCTCCTGCCGTCCAGGCTACCCCCTCCTCCGCTGGAGGCGCTGCCCCAACGAGCCCCTTCCCGCCGGGGGCGCACTCGCAGACGACCCCCCTACCGCAGGGGGACGCCCACCCGCACCACCCCAGTCACCGCCAACCGGGACGCCCGCCGGGACGTCACTCTCCATCGCTAGTGACGACTCCCTCACTGCCGGTGGTGGTCCCCCGCGCGCGGTTGCCAGTCCCAACGACCCTTCCACGGCTAGGGGTCACTCGCCCGGGCGACCCCGCCACCTGCGGGCACGCACGCCCCGATGACCACTACCCCCGTCGGCCGGGGATTGCCGCCCTTGTAATCCCTTCCCCCGCCTGTGACAGAACGGCCCCTCGAGGAGCGCCCCTCACCATCGCGCCCTGCCCTTACCAACGCAAAGTCACTTCTGACCCCTGGGACGATCGCCTCTGTCCTACATGGCTCCTGGCTCCAAGTGCTGGCTGATGGCCCTTGACTTTTTCAAATCCGAGATCCCCTGGGGTGCGGCTGTCGAGGCCCAGTTGGGAGTCATCTGACCCTCTGTGGCCCCTTCTCCCCCAGTGCAACGCGCACCCCTGCTTCCCCCGGGTCCGCTGCGTCAACACCAGCCCCGGCTTCCGCTGCGAGGCTTGCCCGCCCGGGTACAGCGGCCCCACCCACGAGGGCGTGGGGCTGGCCTTCGCCAAGGCCAACAAGCAGGTGAGGGGCGGCGGGGGCGGTTTTGCAGTAGAGGGGAAGGGGACACCCATTTCGTCCACTAACTCGTCCTCCAGCTTGGCCCCGTTCCCCAGCGTGCCCCCAGGGGGAGAGGTGGGGAGGGGCGGGGAGAGGGGTCGGCCGTGGCAGGGCTAGTCGGGGTTGGGGCACGATGGAGAGGAGGGGGAGGATTCGGAGGAGGCGTGGACCGAGTGGGAGGTGGGGTGGTGACCTGTGAGTCCCCCCCAGGTTTGCACGGATATTAACGAGTGTGAGACCGGCCAGCATAACTGCGTCCCCAACTCCGTGTGCATCAACACCCGGGTGAGCCCCGCCGGAGAGGGGGAAGGATCGCGCGGGAGGTGGGGTGAGGGGGCCGGGGGCCCGTGCTGACCGCCTGCGACTTGGGCGCAGGGCTCCTTCCAGTGCGGCCCGTGCCAGCCCGGCTTCGTGGGCGACCAGGCGTCTGGCTGCCACCGGCGCGAACAGCGCCTATGTCCCGACGGCTCGCCCAGCCAGTGCCATGAGAAGGCCGACTGCGTCCTGGAGCGCGACGGCTCGCGGTCGTGCGTGGTGAGTGCGGGCGGGGTGGGGCGTGAAACAAGGGTTCGGGGGGCGATCACGCCCGGGCACCCACTGACTCTCCCCCGCAGTGCGCCGTCGGCTGGGCGGGCAACGGGATTCTCTGTGGCCGCGACACCGACCTGGACGGCTTCCCGGACGAGAAGCTGCGGTGCCCGGAGCCGCAGTGTCGCAAGGTGGGCGGGGTCGGGGAGGGGTGTGACCAGGAAGAAGGGCGGGTGGGACTACCTGGCCACGCCCCTCACCTCAGCTGTGCCCGCCCCTAGGACAACTGCGTGACGGTGCCCAATTCAGGGCAGGAGGATGTGGACCGCGATGGCATCGGAGACGCCTGTGACCCAGATGCCGACGGGGACGGGGTCCCCAATGAGGGGGTGGGGCTATGGTCAAGGCCTGGGAGGGACTGGGTGTGGCGTAGCTTGGGTGAGCGGCGGAGTCTCAGAGGTCCTGGGGGGTGAGGGGTTCCCTGAAGAGGAAGCGGGACCTCGAAAATGGGGGGCCCTGGGGAGTGACTTTTGCCCCTCCTAAACTGAACAGTCGTAAGCCACCCTGTTCCCCAGGACAACTGCCCGCTGGTGCGGAACCCAGACCAGCGCAACACGGATGGCGACAAGTGGGGCGATGCGTGTG
The DNA here is from genome assembly GCA_004363605.1 of Indri indri. Taxonomy (NCBI): domain Eukaryota; kingdom Metazoa; phylum Chordata; class Mammalia; order Primates; family Indriidae; genus Indri; species Indri indri. The sequence continues at coordinate 17,476 of RJWJ010032977.1, forward strand.
ACAACTGCCGGTCCCAGAAAAACGACGACCAGAAGGACACAGATCGGGACGGTCGGGGCGACGCCTGCGACGACGACATCGACGGCGACCGTGAGCTCCGCGAGGGGTGGGAAAGAGGCGGCGGCCCCCGAAAGGCGGGGTTCAGCTCTGGGGTGGGGCTCAGCAGGGTTTTGGAATCCGGATGGGCGAGCTCGCCTGGGGCGCCCCCCACCGTCGACCAGACTGGGGCGGGCAGAAACATGCAAGCCAGGCGCCAGGCTGGGCAAAAGGTGGGACGTTTGGAGGGGAGGCGCCCTGAAGGTAGTAAGTAAGAGGACAGACATGTGAGCCTAGGTTTTGGGCCCAAAAGATGCCATGTGTACGTCTGGGGACATAGAGACTCAGGGTGGTATACACAGGGCACCCAGCTGAGCTGCCCCTCACCAGCCATCCATTTAAGTCGCCATGAAGCTACCCCGATGAAGCCATCCTGGCCTGGCCCCAATCTTGGGGTTCCTGTCTTGTACCTGTGATTCCTGAAGGGATCCGCAACCCAGTGGACAACTGCCCCAGGACACCCAACTCAGACCAGAAGGACACTGATGGCGATGGTATAGGGGATGCCTGTGACAACTGTCCCCGGAAGAGCAACCCGGACCAGGTAAGGGCAGGCCAGACCCTGGGCTTCCCCCTTCCCCACCCAGGGGAGTCCCAGGCTCGGTTAGGAGATCACAGCCCAGCTTAGAG
>RJWJ010032978.1:0-18200 GCA_004363605.1 Indri indri
TTACCTCTTCAATGTGCCATCTTCTGTGCAGTAAGATATATTTTATTATTTATAATTATTTTATTTATTTAGCTTGGTTCATATGATATAGATAGACAAGGTCTCTAAATTGGAAATTTTGAAAGGGAAACCATTGGAACATAAACACAAGTTTCTTATGACTTAGAATTGTAAAAGGGAAAACTTTGGCTTCTCTTTCATTAAAGCATGCACTCGTTTCCCCGCTATCCTGTCTTCTTTGTAAATATAAGACAGCTAATATAAATTATTAATAACCTTTGATGTACTCATGAGGCATAGGCCTGTTTCCTATTTCCTTAGCCCTTGAGGCAGTGGTTACGGGCGAGTTATACTTTCCGCCACTGGATGGCAGCTAACCTCCACTAGTAGTCAGCTGTTTCCAGACTCCCCAGAACAGACTGTGCATCATTTCACGTATTGTGCTTGAAAGGAAAAAAAGAAAGGAACTCAACATGTAGTATCTCTGGATTAATCTCGTTTTATTAACCTCCAAATATAAGATTTTATAGGGCATGAGATTGAAATGCTGTAAATATTGTAAATGTAATTCTGAAGATTTCTTCTTAAAAGGAAAAGAGAAAAGCGGGATAAACCTAAGCCTGTCGATGGCAGTGCAGTGCTCTTTTTGTGTGTCTATAGATCTCTTATTAATGGTAGAACTTTAACAATTTGACGTTCCCACGCTACAAATAATATTGCAACAACAATTCCCTGTGAGGAAAATATTTGTAAACCTGAGCTGATGGCTCTGAGCCATGGTAAGTTGATGCTCAAATATATCGAAATTCACGCTTATGAATAATTCAGCTCACAAAATTCCAGTTCGCAATTCTATCTCATTTGATAATCACTCGATAAAATCATAATAAAAAAGAGCACCTGCTTGTATATTTCTATGCAAGAAAAAATGTGGGAGTTATAATGCTGTAAACCTCACGCTTCAGTCTAGGCTAATGGAGGAAAGTAGAAATGCAGAATAAGCATTTTATATCCTTATTTAACGAGAGGCACGAACAGGAAAAGAGACATTCATAGGAACGGCTGTAATTTGCCTTTACACTTATCAATGATTTCTTCTACCACACGCCCCCAAACACCATTCTCTATCTATAGCAACAAATTAAAAAGGAAAAATGACAATAAAAAGAATGAGAACAAGGACATGAAAAAGGATACCTTCAGGGGGATAAAAAAAATAGAGATATTACTTAACGAAAAGAAATAGTTTTGGTTTTTGGTTTATTACTAGACACACTGCAGGTGATTTAATAAAATTACTGTTCAATATATTTTTAATGAGCACCCATTATATGTCAGATGCTGTGCTAATCACAGTATCCAAAACTTTTTAAAAAAAATCCTAGCATAAATTATATTTCTAAAACGTAATTATTATTCAGTTTGAAAACTATTGAAATCAAAGAAAGAACAATAGAATTTCAGAGAAGAGAGGCTGAGATTCAGGAAGAACTCCATAGAGGAAGGGACATGGGAACAGATTCTTGACACATGAAAGGCACAGTGACCTGCACAGAGGAGGAAAGTGTGTTTCAGACATTATGAAATTGCATTTAGGAAGCAGCGTGTATCCACCACTGGCCAGAGTGGGTGACTGTGGGATGGGTTGGGATGGGGTTTGCAGTAAAGTGCAGGAGATTCTTAAAGTTTTTCTTTCTTCATTGTTGCACACCCTTGGCAAGGATCAGGTCTTGCTTCTCCATATATATTAGAATAAAATTTTAGTATTAAAAAAAGTTTTGAACTGATTTCAGAGTTAAATAGAACTAATTAGAGAAAAACTCTAAGTAGATTGCTTACCATTTTGAAAACTTTCTACAGGACAAACTTTTGTGATTTAAAAATGTTTTCCATTTCATTAATTTTTTTTTTTTTTTTTAAAGAGAGAAATGTAATTCCCAAATGGGGATAGCAGTTTGGAGAAAAATTGCCTTCAGAGTAGTTCTTTTAGTCGTAATTGCCTCACATTTTCTCCTAGGAGACTGCTGTGTTCAGCTGTGTGTATTTTCTGGATTAGAAAAGCAATAGATTTTCTCCTATTGCTCTACATCACTCAATGAATTAACACCTTCAATTTTTGTCTTTGCTTTGCTTTGTTTTTATTATGCAATGACTCAGGCACATCCTGTTTTCTTTCTTTCATTGTTTGGCAGTGAAACCCACTCATGGAGCCATGTTTTCTTGGTCTGCCTTCGCCTTCGTGTTGATTGTGTGAGCTTAATTTGTTTCAAAATGATACTCAGAATGGGAAGAAAATTGGTGATGATATAGAGAGATAAGATTAGGTTGAGAGATGATTTCCTTTTAGGCTTTAAGACCAGAAAGGTGGGAGCCAGAAAGCAGATGGGGGGAGGGTAAGAGAGAACGAGGCAGAAAAGACCCACATGTAGAAGGTGGAAGGGGTAACAGGGAGACACTGTCCTCCTTCTAGAATTTTCTTTTGGAACAGATTGAAATGTCAACTCTCTATTTTGGGAAAGGTGGAGGAAGAAAGTGCAAAAGCAGAGAGGAACTACTTTCTCCTGGCCTAAGGGTGGGGAACCTTTCCATGTTGGGAGGCCACATTAATTTAGCTGTAATCAAATAAGGCCATATTCAAGAAACTTCAATTAGATATACTTAAAAATGTATACTATTTTGTAAAAATCTAACTACTCTGTACTTAATAATTTCAAAAAATGAAAACTGTTAATTTTAAAGTTAACTAACCTTTTAATGACTTTGTCATGTCTGCTTTTCATTGGAAAGCATTTGAATATTTGGTTGCAGCATGAAGGTCTGCAGTTTCAGTTGATCCTCTAGATGGGTATCAGTCATTGTGACTTTAAGGGTGTCTTGATTTGGGCTAGTTAGGAGAATGTAGATTCACAGCAATAAGTGGTTGAAAAGCAAGAAAACATTTTTCGGGCATGTTGCCAAAGGTGCGACTATTCTACTGCATTTTTCCGTATTTCAATTGGATCTTTCTTAGCATCGAACAATGACTTTAAAATGTCATCTCCTAAGAGCTCAATCAATTTCATCTGTAGTTCTTTAGGTGCCTTGGTGATATCAACTAGGTGAGGCTGAAATGTTGAGTGTGATGTCATGATTCTCAAAGTCAGTGAACCTTTCATTGTATTCTCCATTTAATAGGTCTGTAACGGCTGCGTATTCTTCACATGATTCATGTATATCATCCTGCTCATCAATGACCTTTGCTAACTGGAGAAAGTGTTCATCCAAAATTTCCTTTTGAAGAAGCGTTTTGAAAAAAGATAGCTTTTTTCAAAATGCTTGGATTTTTTTTTTTTGCCACATATCATATATAGACTTAGTTTTACCTTCAAAGAAATATTCAAGTCATTTTGATTTGACATGATATCACACAGAAATGCTGCATTCCTATAGAAATTTTCTTTCAATAATTCACATTGCTGATTCTGTTCTTCATGAAATTTAACTATCTGTTCTTGCAGAGATAAAAATTTTGGCTAACACCTATCCCCACGATAGCCAACACACTTTAGAATGATATGGCAAATCCACACTAAATACCTCATCGTTCAACTTTAGCATGTTACAAAACTGACAATTCTGCCTTGCATGTGCACAAATACAGTTAACAATACTTAAAACTTGTTACACTTAAAATAGTAGCTTTAGCATAGAGATTTTGCTGATGCAAAATACAATGAAAAGAAATGAGAGCATCTGCATCTGTTAATACTTTTTTTTTTTATCTGTTCAATAAACCCTTCATGTTTTCCTGTCATGGAAGTTGTACTGTCTGTACATACGCTCACTAAATTTACCAAATTCTGTCCAACTTTATGACATTTATCTTGAAAGTCGTTGAAGATATCTATTCCTTGTGGTCTGTTCTCAAGAACACCCAAAGCGAGCAACTCTTTGTAGCAAAGAAAATCTTCTGTTATGACCCAAATGAAGTATGAAACCTGTACCAAGTCAGTAGTATCAGTTGATTTATTCAAAGCAATTGAATAATGTATATTTTCCTTTTGGAGTGTTGCATGAATTTGTTCTGTTAAGTTGAAGGCTAATTCATGCTGCCGATCAGTTACGGTTCTCCTTGAAAGAGACAGTTGTTTGTATTTTGAAATGTTTTCAGGGTCTACGCATCCCACAACTTTGACAATGCATTTTTCCACAATCTCTACGTCACTGAATGGCTTCCGTTTTTTCCCTGAGTATATAAGCTACTTTATAAGTTGCTTCAGTGGCATTATTTCCAGGTCTTATTACTGCTTGAAAAAATTGTCTTTGCTTTTGCTTTTCATCTTTTAATTTCTGCAATACAACCTTTCATGCCCCTCCCTCTAAGTTAAAATATTTGTGGTCCTTATGAGTGCTATAATGCTGACGAGCATCAAATGATGCTGATGAGCAACTGAATGAGGTGAATGTTGCTGATGAGCAACTGAATGTTGGTATTGCACTATCCAAAACAAGCAAATCATCTTATCTTTAACAGAAACAAGATAACATTGCAATTCCCAATCCTCCTTAAAAAATCTGTTTTCTTCCTTCAGGTTCTCTTGGTCTTCTTTGACATGATGGGCTGTTAAACAGACAAGAGTTAAAAAATATTGTCGAGTTATGTAACTATTCAAAAATTCCACTTCAACCAGAAACACAGTGTATCATTGTCAAAAGCTGATAACAGATTGGCACAGCTGACCCCCACAAATTCTTGCCAACCAGCCTCATGCCGTAGTGGGGCCAGTCAGGCGGGGCAAGTTAGAACTCAATCATGAGCGTAGCAGCCACTAATTTAGCCCTATGGCTTACTAATGTTCTAACTGTGCCAGTCAATCTGGGAGAATTATTTCATTCAAATTTATTTTATTCTTTGGTATTTTAAATACATTTATTTAAAAAACAAGATAAAAATATAAAATATGAAAAAAATATACTAATAAAAATAACAGTATTTGTTTTGTAAAATTTGGCTTCAGCCAAAAGGCTGCACTTAAGGACTTAAAAGGCCATATGTGTCCATGAGGCTGCAGGTTTTCTACCCCTGTCCTGGCCTGTTCTAGCTCACTTTCAAAACACCTCAGAAACATATTTTCCTTTATTTTTTTCTGTTACGAAAGGAAAATCTTGCAGACTTTATTTAACTTTAAAATTTTTCCCTTTAATATTTAGGTGTGCTATTGCTCCTGCTTCATTTAAGTGATTTAGACTAATTTAAAAACTGAGTTTTACGTAAAGTTCTTTTCTTATCCTTTAAACCTTATTGAATATTAGGGTTATATTTTACATGTATCAACTCATGAGCTTAATACAGCAGCTTGGATTCCCAAATCCCTTGATGGGTCTTACAATTCAGTACTTTATTGTTTCACTTACTTAGTTTTATCTCCTTTGCTAGATTATAAGCTCTTTGAGGGAGGGAACTGTCTTGTACTAGAATAACATTGTGCTGGATGTATCAGAGAAGTTCAATAAATGTATGTTGGTTACCTTTGGTGAGATTAATGGGCTATACTAAAGTGTTTTCCTAAAATATGTAACATTTCTTCTTAAACTACACCTAAAATATGGAATTAATTTTCTTACCACCTAGAAAAGGAATTATACCACCATTTTGATCATTAGAATCTTTCTTTGCTTTTTTGTTGATATAATATTTGAAAGTTAAAACAATCCAAAAGAAAGTAACTGTTTGGATTTATTTCATGTCAAATATTGAATCAGCAGGTAAGGGCTACATTTTCAAAATTTTTGCCTTATTTTGGTCTTCATGTTTGTATACCTAGGTACATTTATGTCCCCGACATGGAGTTTACTTCAATCAATGAAAATGGATTTATGAAGTTAATTGTGCCATTTCCTTTGAATGTTTGAACCTACCTGGGGGCTATATTTTAATATAAGACCCATTGTTAACTGTTTCCAGTGGAAGAATTAATAATAGATGGAAAATCAGATAGCTGGAAATTCTTTAAGAGGCAGGAACTAGATATTGCCTTATAAAGCAATTGCTAAATGTACTTATGATAGGAATTATATGTATATATTCACTTTAATTGGGTGTCTTTTCACCTCTGCTCTGCCAGGAGTTGTGATGCTGGTCTCAGTAAGAAACATTGAAACTCATCCTCAGAGAAGCTCTGGGAACATTTGGTCTGTACAGAGTTTCTATAATTTAGTTTCATTACCAATAAAATGACTTTATTTTTTCTATATGTGGAAAATGGAGTTTATGTTTGGTCTCTGAAATAATATTTTAGCATTTTTGCTGTTGAAAGAAACAGCGGTGTCTGAAGTTTATCTCGTGACATCTGTAGGTAGTAATGACATTTATTACAAGTTATGTTACGGTGTTTAAGAAATGTGAAATATAGAAAACACCGTGGGTAAATAAATTGGGTTATTTTTATCTTCCTTGGCAATATATATTTTGTTTTCTTGACAGTGGAGTAACTGTAATATAATTTGTAACTGTAAGTAGTTTGGGGTTTAAAGACCTAATTAGGCCGGGCGCGGTGGCTCACGCCTGTAATCCTAGCACTCTGGGAGGCCGAGGCGGGCGGATTGTTTGAGCTCAGGAGTTCGAGACCAGCCTGAGCAAGAGCGAGACCCCGTCTCTACTAAAAAAATAGAAAGAAATTATCTGGACAACTAAAAAATATATAGAAAAAATTAGCCGGGCATGGTGGTGCATACCTGTAGTCCCAGCTACTCGGGAGGCTGAGGCAGGAGGATCACTTGAGCCCAGGAGTCTGAGGTTGCTGTGAGCGAGGCTAATGCCATGGCACTCACTCTAGCCAGGGCAACAGAGTGAGACTCTGTCTCAAACAAAACAAAACAAAACACCTAATTAGCTCCTGAGTGAGGTTATAAATGGGCCGCTCTACATTTTTTTAACAAGAAGTTCGAAGGCCTAGAAATACATCTGTGACTAAGACAGATTGATCCCCTTCCTCTGAGTTTGCAGTGATGCTGGCAGGGGTTGGGGTTGTCAAAAGCACAGCCCCGAGCCTCCCCTTGACCTCTGATCTGCCCCCACCTGCTCTATTCCTGAGGTGATCAAATCATTCTTCTTCTGGCTGGAAACATCTTCCTTTGATGTCTCCCTGAGCTCTTAAGCTTTTCAAAGAGAGACAAAAATCTTCTTTGCAGAAATTGCTGCTTGATTTCAGAAACATGGATTTGCATCTCTGATCATATTCTTGTAATCAAAAGTTTTTCTGCTTCTCAAATCAACTCATCCCATTTTAGTTCCAAACCCCTTGGTGTGTCTGTGAGTGCTAGCCATTGGTGTTTAGGAATACGTCTTGCTTATTTTCAGTGGTTTTGATTTATGACGAAAACCATAGTAAAAGAGGGTTTGCAAAGCCAAGCTATGACAATTTGGGGAGTTGTTATGGTGGCAGGGAATTAATGAGCTTCTGATAGGATGGTATTAGGGGCCTAGGGTTATTCTTTGTTGCTTTTAGATGTCTCTTGAGTGAATCAACTAACAATTTCTAATATTAGGATTTCATTTTATACCGAATGACATTTTATTCACTTTTCTCATTAAATCTTCCTATAGAAAGGGAACATGCTTTCGAGGTTGCTATTTCATGACATCTTAGCACAAGAGAAAAGCGAAGGACCTCAGTGCAGGGGCAAATGAGAGTTTTTATGTTTGCTGGTGAACCTGCCTCTCTACTTTTTTTCTTTTTCTGTTTAACAAAAACTAACACAACTGTGATAACAGCAAAGATAGTCCCTGAAATGATCCCTCAGTGAAACTGGAGTCCTTGGCCTTCGTGTCCGCAGCTGTTATGGTGGGTTCCTGTGGGGTTGCGCGTGTCTGTTGGTGGGACCCGGGGGAGCAGCTGTGTGCGGGCCGAGGAGCTTCTCAGCTTCCTTGGCTGCTCTTTGACATCCTCAGAACCGGAGACCAGATCTTCGGAGGGGCAGTGACTTGTGTAATGAAGTACATTTTCCACCTAAATAAATACCTGAAAAACTAAATCATAACCAACGAAGAGAGACTAGTAGTTGGAGTTTTTGACGCTTCATATTTGGGAAAATAATTTCATGTTGGTGCCTTAGAATATGCCTACGTGAATTGGGACAATCTCAACTAAAAGGCAGTGTAAAGGTGAAGACCATTAGCTTCTAGTGCTTCATAAAGCAAGAATTCTCACATTAATAAGTGCTCTCTAATTAATTGTTATCATATATTTGTTTGGACTTTGAATTTCTGAAAGCATAAGTAATTAAGGCATGGGGTCTTTTCCAAGCACTGATTGTCCTTTAGATTATAACTACAAACAAGGTTCTAATTAAAGAAGTGTTATTTTTTCTGAGTTAAGTATGGTATAATTCTGAAATTTTGGTTCTAAATAAGGAACGACTGGAATAAACAAGCAAGGCAGTGTGATCTGTGATCTGTCGAGTTTCAACATGAAACGTTATAACCATGCTAAGCAGCAGAACTGAAAGCAGGATGCCAGAAAGACTTACTATAACAAGCTCTACGCGTTTATTTATTTTACACCTGAAATTTAATTTCTATGTCTTCATTCAGAGCCCCTGAGCTTTGTGTGGTTAGGTTTGGGAGAAGAATTTTATAAAGTGCTACAGCTTTATATACAAACAACATGGTACAAAAAAGTACTATGATCCAGGGAGCATCACTTACTCAAGATAGAGGCATACGGAATGGCAAAAAAATTCCTATGGAGAAAACGGTATTATCACAGGTATCAGTACTGCAGTATTAAAGTGATCAACCTCATTTCAGATGATTCAACTGATGTCGTATTTTTCCAATGCTTTGTATGCCATGTTATCAGAGAGTACATATAGAATTCATATTAAAATAATATTACAATTACAGTAAGCATGCAGTATGCTTGTGATCTAAGATCACTCACTTAGGTCATGCATTTTTCTTGGAGCTGGAATGTGCCTGCAAGACCATGGAGCCTACCTCATGATACTCATGGGGAAAATGGGACCAATGTGCTAGTGGTTAATCAGAGGCCGTATGATCACCCAGTATGTGCAAGAGTCAGGAACAGAAGTGTAGTGTCCCAAAGCCAGGCCAACATTATTTCTACACAGATATGTGGAATTATCACCAGGGAAGACAGGAAGATGCTCCCGAGGCAGCCTTTCCTTTAGTATATCCCTCTCTCAGTGCCAAATGTTCCTAACTCTTACACTTTCTCCATGAAATACACTATACAAAGTAACATCTGGAATGTGCATTTCCCACCAAGCCTCTCTCTTCCTCCAAGCTATACCTTCAGAACTTGGGTGCTCTGTTTAGTGTTTGCTTCACTCTAAATGCATCAGTTTTCTGTATCCTCCTCTGGAATTTCTGCTCCCTTTCCCTCTTTCTCTCTTTTGAATTTTGACAGATGAGGCTTCCAGAAAACGTGTGCATCTTTTTTTAGCTTTTCCCGCACAATTTCAATTTAGGAAACTGGTGGCAAAACCAACAAACCATACCACTTCATCTGAAGCTTTTAGAATCATTATTTTCTTTTGGGAGTGCAGCTCAAACGATTATGGCATCAATATAGTAGTATTGGTTCCTTTATATTATGAATTTTTTCTTTTTTATTATGAGTTTTTTATTATAATACAATAAAGAAAAAGATACTGGGTCTTTTTGGTCTTGCATATAATTCTACTGGCCTTCATGTTTTCAAGATGGAAAGACCAAAAGGAAAAGTAAAAAATCAGAGCTTTATTTACATTTTCCTAGTCACGGAGTCTCCAAAATGTACCCTTTTTCTAGATTCCTCCATTTCTGCTTGAATTATTATGATTCTTTTCTTTTCCCAAGCTGGGCAACATGGAATCATCTTTGACAACTGTGTCTCCAATCCTCTACTACCAGATGTCAAGTTCCATCAATTCGTTCGTGTGTTTTGTTTCTTCCTTTCTTTTTTTGGTAAGGTTTGTTCTATCTGTTCCTTCTTATTCAACCAGGGTTTCTATAATAATAGTAGCTTAAGGGTAGCAAAATGTTGGATGGGGACAATGGGACCTGCCTCTTTTATTTTTTTTATTTGTTTGTTTATTTTTGGGTGGCTTGGGTGACTATGGCTTCCACCTTCTGTTGAATCCTTTATTTCTTAATGCACAGTAGCCTGCCTTCAGTCTTTCTCTGCTTCAGTCCTTCCTGCATACAATTACCAGTGTAATCTTCCTGAACAAGACCTTGAATTTATTCTTCAATGACTTTCTAATGCCTACAAGGGCGACTACCTTAGGTTGACACCCACTGTTTAACGTCAACGTACCTTTCAGAGATTAACCAATCATTTTTCCTCACAACTGCAGCACAGGGCAGGCTCTCTGGAATTCCAATCTCCGTGATATTTTCCACATATGTTACACCCTACTTTTCCTATCTACTTATTTAAATCTTACCCTTCTTCAAGGCTTGCCTTAAATTCTATCTTCTCCAAGAAGTTTTCATTGATTGGTAGAGCTCACAAAGCTATATTTCATCCAACCTAACACATCATCACCACTGTGTCATTCATCACTAAGAAAGAAAAAAAAAAACCTATCGATTAAACTAGGATGCATAGCTTTCTTAGGATTTTAATTTTATTTTAATTGAAAAAGCTGTTTTAGACATAAACATAGAGTTAAAAAATCATCTATCACCCCTGTGCATCCATACAAAGACAAATGCAATGAATTAGTTAAGAAACTTCTAAAACTTCTTCACATTTAGGGTCTGACTTTTTCTGGATTTTCTTTCAATCTACCAACACCCATCATGTAAGTTGCAATGCTGGTGTTTTCTTGATCTTCCCAGAAGGTGTCAGTGAAGAGTTTCAGAAAACTACCAGGACACATATTCCTTTCTTAAAAGGACTGTCCGTGGTTTGTGACTGTAACATCAAGGTACTGCAGTGGCCCTGTTGTGCCATGTGGGATGACAGCTGGGTCTGCACAAGCACTGGCAGGGTCACTCATCTCATGATTATTGTCTGATCAAGAGCAATTGTAGGAGGACATGGGACATAAGATGCACCCAATGCCAATATGGTTAAAAGTGAAAAGAAATGTGCAACTCAGAAGGGATGAAATATGATTCATAAGACCATAAAACTTATGAATGTGTTTGATTTTGTTGGGCCTCAGTAAGACATTCTAAGAGAAGGGAACCCATGAAAAATATATAGATGGTAATTGATAAAACTTAGATCCACTCTTTTCTTGGGACATACTCAGAAATCTAGAGCAAAATTTCCAAATAGCTCTAGACTAGCATTGGTGGGTTAGGTTAAGATCATTCCTTGGGAATTTGTCCTCTACATTGATAGTGCCACTAATTGTCATCATAGCTCTTTTGTAAATAAAAAATGTGGTTATGTCTTTCATTTATTAGGTATCTATGAGAACCCAGGAGTTTTAAATATATTTAAATCATTACCAGTCTGTTAGGTAGGTGGTTTTATTTCTAACATACAATATAGGAAACAAAAGCTCTGATGTCACTTAGCTAGAAGAGAACAGAGCTGGGTTTTAAGTCCAGGTCTGTCTGGCCCCCAAATTGCACTTTTCTATTATGCCATATGGCATTGGTTGTACATATAGGGCTGCAAGGCCCAAAGTAGGTGACATAATAATTTAGAGATAAGTTTAGGAAATTTTACACTTTGGGATGTAAGCATAAAATGGTAATAATTCAGAATATATGTTCAAATAGAGCTCATACTTTATTTTCTTTTTAAATGGTATTTTCCATAATTCGTAATATTTATAATTATGCTTATTTATAATATTGGTTTAATATCTTCCCCCAGTGAAGATGGAAATGACTATTTTTCATTGATTATGAGATGTACATTTTTCATATTTTAACTCTGTGAAATCAGAATGCACCTTGAAATTGATGTTGTATTTAAGTTTAATTGGCAACATTTTATTTTTTCATTCTTAGTATTACATAGAATAATTATGCTTCTTACACTTAATATTTGTTAATGTTTGAGTAAATGTCTGTTTTTACTATCTGTCCTATTTGTAGTACATAGCACAGTGCCTGGCCCCCTAAAAGGTGCTCACAAACTTTTGTTGAATGAATGAATGAATGAAAGTGGAACTTCAAACTATTCCTGAAGGTAGTTGGATTTCAGGGTGAAGTTTCCTCCTATATGAGGCCCTTTATCCACTCTTGTTCTCTTATTATGCCTGACAGGATTTGCATATGGCCAATATTTTTGTCCTGGAAGGGTGCACTATCCATACAGTAGGGCTGGAGAACTCCCGGCACACGTTCCTGCAGGTGGAGTTGCCAAAGCTGTTGCCTGGTGGAAACTTTGTAGGAAAACCTTCCTGACTTTTTTGCTGAGCAATGTTTGATAACTCTCCTCTAACTACCAGAAATTGACTGACATTCTGGCGGGGACTCGGGGGTAGGTGGTCAGCCGTGGATTAAGGCTGGCGTTTTGCTGTGTTTGTGCTACTGACAACTCTCAGCGAGCCTCTTTCAGGGGCCTAGGACTCTCAAGAAGATCTCTTAAGACATCCCTACTGTCTCTACCTTGCCCATAGGGTGTTGAAATTCAGCCACAGAGGCTTGAAGACCTTGCTGTGAAGCCTCAAGAGAGTCATGGTTATGCCTGCCAAACACGAAATGCACGCCATCAGCCATCTGTGGAAATCTTCCCAGAAAGTAACTCTCCTCAAGAGATGCGTTGTCAATGGGCTGCTGCTGAAATGAGGATGGTGCCTAAAATACCATTAGGGAAGCACCGATTTGAGTGTAACTAATGAAAAATAATCGGTGATGTAATGAATCGTAACATGTCTGTCCTGACGTCATGTGTTGACAGAGGATTCTTGGGACCAAGAGGACATACTGAGTGAGGAGGATTGGATCAGGCTGCCATTCTCTGGTGCCCTTTCAGCACCACACAGAGGAGAGAGGCGCTGAGTCTAGACATCCGTCTTTACCACTCTTAATTAGAACAGGCGACAGCAACTTACCAACACCCAGAGATGTAAAAAATATCCTATAAACAAACTTGAACTTCCTGTGCTCTAGTTATTGGCTTACCAAATAATTTTCAGATCCAAATCCTGTCTCTTTATTAACCCCACATTGGAGGCCATACCCTGGCATTGGCTGTTCACCAGTTGAATCTCCCATATTCTGATATAAAATTACCTGGCTTTTAAGTCAGTCTCTAGTGGGTCGAATAGCAGGATATTACCAGGATGAGTTCCCAATTTCCTGATTATCCTTAGATGACTTAATAAGATTTGTGTTGCTGGACCTTGAATTCCAAGGACTAAATCATGGATTCAACAAGCCCAACCTTAAATGTCCTGCCCTACTCATTTTGATGAGAGAAACCTACATAAGAGATCTCTTAAAGCACTTGGCAGTGTGTCCCATTTTATCTTCACAATAAGGATGATCAGAGTAAACTACCTTGGCTCATGTGTATGTGCAACCGTGTGAGCACAAGTAATTTACGAACATCATTTGCTATTTGCATATGAAACAGGCTTCTAGTTCTTTATGGGGGAGAAAATGGCTCCTTTGGGTCACAATTAGCCAATCTGGCAATTAGTCACAATTAGTCACAATGCTGGCAGTGAATTGTGCTCGAAAAGTTGTTTAGACAAAGCAAGACTGAATTTCTCGACTTGAGCAATATATTCAGAGCTGTGGCTTCTCTACTTTTGATTTTGATATGGTTTAAAGTTTCTCATTGTTCAAAGAAACTACTTAAAAATCTCTGTTGACTCAAAGCTTATTGTTGGCAGCATATAGAATTAAATGAATATCAGAAGTTGTGTTGCAACTGAGCAGTTAAAATGCTTTGTTGGGATGATAAACATGATTAGGAGGCACAGTTAAACTCTGTTGTGTGTAAACAGTATTACCCTAACAACACAAGGCTTTGGAGTAGAGCAGAGGCATAGGGCAGAGACTCTAGAAGGAAAACTTGGGTAGTATAGGTGGACTTTTAATTTTTATTCTGTGACCATAATGAATAATCCGTGCAAATTAGGAATGGAGAAGTGAAATTCCCGTCCTCCAGGGACTTTCCATTTGAAAGCCTGTTGAGTGATGAGTATGTCTCCCAGGAGTTAGAAGACCATTCTGGAAGAGCTGACTCTGGCCAGTCCATACTCTGTACAGACTGCTGTGATGTTTAGGATCGGTAGGAGACAGCTCTGGAAGCAGAGTGTCACCCGAGTTTTAACGGTAAGGAGCTGTTGACTGTTAAGTTTGCACATGTGTGGTGGATTATCATCTCTCACACCTGGGTGGAAAAATACCTCACAAAAGCTTAAAGCTATACACTGATGAGTTTGTGAGAAAGATGTTTGTTTATTAATTTTTGCATGCTGCATATGGCTACACATTGATATTTCAAATAAAAAAAAAAAGATTTGCTTCCGTAGGCTTTTCTGCACATTGCTAACTAAACTATAACTGTGTGTAGAAACTGATCCTGCATCTTTGGGGAAGATTCTTGCCTGGAGCAAGAAACACATTCAGGGTGGTTTGGAAACTTTGTATTCTTTCAAACCCATAAACTTTCGTTGGTGATTTGAGAAAGTTAAGGCAGATCCTAGGCTGCAAGTCTTCTAGGCTCTTTGAAATCACTCTCCTGTTCTCTAAGCCTGGAAACGAGGTCACAGGCAGTGAGATGCAAGGATGTGCCTTTGGAAGTCACATTGAAGAATGAGTTTCCCTAGCACAGGGCTCCACTCAGTAGCTCTTTATTATGCAAATGCACAGAGAGGGATTTGGAACTCCTTCTACTGCCAATTAATGCTGGAAGAAACTGGAGGTTTCTCTAGGACTCTGTTTTCAGCACTAACCCGTGCTTCCTACCAGGCTTGATCACCGTATTTTTTTTCTGTATCCCCAGCAGCCTGCATGATTCCAGCTAGCCTGTTGTTTTACCACAGAGCAGGAATGCCGTCTCTGCATTTGCTAAGTCCTCCACCACCTGCCACCCCTCACTTGCCCAAGCCCCATGATTCAGATACTTCCTTCCCAAGGTTCTTCCAGCCAAGCACCTGAACTTGTTTGCTGGCAAATACTTATCTTTAAGACCAGTGCAAATGTTGCCTTCTCTGGAAAGCCTCTCCTGACACTTTGAGGAGGAGGTGAGAGCTTCTTTCCATGTACCCCTCAGCACTTCACC
This sequence comes from Indri indri, assembly GCA_004363605.1. Lineage (NCBI taxonomy): Eukaryota > Metazoa > Chordata > Mammalia > Primates > Indriidae > Indri > Indri indri. The sequence goes on from RJWJ010032978.1 coordinate 15,192, forward strand.
CGTATGTCTTAGAAAGTCCTTGTCACATCACCATAGTGAAATGACATTGGTCTACGTGTGTCTTTCCCTTGCTAGACTGTGAATCCTAGAGGGCAGGGGGGCATCCTCTTCATTTTTAAATAACCTTCCCTTAACACAGAGCTTGGCATATAATACACCTTTATAGATGCTTGTGGAATAAATGGAATGAATTAAACATTTCACAAGTCTGAACATTTTTCCTGTACTTCAGTACCAAGTCTGAAACATTATAATTGATTATAAAATCTCAGGTATAACTAATGAATTAGATTCTTCTTTGACATGAGCTGTATTTTGAGAGGAAGTTAAGTATTTTGGAGGTTTCATTAATGTATTTAGGATGCTGGTTTGGTTCACTCCACTGAAGTAGGATATTAACAGAATTATCTTAATAGTATTGCAGTACATTATGTAAATAATTATACATTTTATATTTGGTGCACTGTGTTACAAAATTGTTCAATGATATTTGTTAAAACATGGTAAGTAAGACTTTATTTGGGACCATCAAGATAGGTATAAGGACCTTTATAGGAGGTGAGAGAGATTGGGCTGAACTCTGAATACAGTCTGGGCAACTGGGAATTTGCAGCCATGGAGCAGGGTGGGGAGTCAGTGGATGGAAAATTACTAAGAGGAAAAATCAAGAGTGAGAAGGGCTTTTGGCTAACCTGACTTAACACGATTCTTGCTGAAGACAGGCCAGGGTGATCAGACATCCCCGGGGACATGGTGGAGGATGAGGAACTGCATCAGATATTGGGGGACGGGTTTCTTGCTAAACTGACCTAGTAGGGTTTTTTCCTAAAACTGGATTTTACAAAGAAGTGCACAGATAGGCCTAGGAGAAGGTTCAGGAGCCTGACTAGAGTTGGCCAAGTAAAGAATCTTTGTCAACTGATATGACAGTTTATTAAATTATAACTTTGTGACCTGAAATGACAAACAGGAAAGATTCCGAAGTTACATAGAAACTATTGTCTGTATTTGTTTAACCTTGGTCTGAAACTATTATTGTAATGATGCTATATTATAATTAGTTTATCGTAATATGATCATTGGCTTTATCCATAAATATCCGTGCCACTAACAACCAAATGTACCATAAGCTCTATGGGTTTAGAAAAGTCAAGCCATATATTTTTTCTCTTGTATAATAAACACTATTTATTTTCAAGGAAAAATCTTGAAGTAATTCTGTATATATTCCCTCACTTATTTGCAAAAATATGGTCCAGATCTGATGTCTGACTTTTTTCTGCTTTTCTCAAAGATAAAGAAAGCTTAGTACTAAGTTACATGTGTACAATGGACATGAATTCCAGACTTGTGGTTTTTGCTTTTCTATACTTCCCTAAAATGAACTGAAATATGTCATTTTGTTGGTTGACTTTATTGACTCTTTTAGGAAAAAGACCAACTTGGAAGACATGTGATAGACCTTTTGGCTGTTATATTAACCTAATTGCAAAGCTGGTTTTAAAATGGAGAAAAGTTTTTTCCGCACTGCAGGAATACATAGTGTTCATGTTTTATACTGTGTGTATTTATGCTAGAGAATACTGTTGCTCAGGGACTTTCAAATTGCTAGGGATTTTCTATAAACAGCACTTCTCTTGTGGGTAGAAGCTGTTGGGGAGGAGAGAGAGGGACACCTCCTTCCCCTGCTGGAAACTCTGCAGGAGGGCGGCCATTGTTTCTGTGGGTGCACAGTAGAAGCCAAGACAAAAAGAATCTTTGCTCTCAGATATCCTTTGAAATCTGAAAGGTTGTCAGTTTTGTTATTCTCTTACAAAATAGACAAACAATTTTCAGTATCATCTGTTAATCATTCCCAGACCTCTTTGGTCTGGTCAACAAATTTCACATATATCAGGTCAAAACAATTTCCTTGGAGCACTGAAAGGCGAATGGCTCTACGATTTAGCTGGGAAGTGGGGAGGGAAAAGGGGCTGCGTGTTAAGGCCCAGCGAGTACTCTGTAGCCTTAACAGGGTAAGGCTCAAAGGAGCCCACATCGTAATTATGGCATAACTAGACCCTGGGGGAATGTGACTCTATGCAATGTGCAAAATTCATCCATTCCACAAATATCTCTTGAATGCCTACTTTGTACCAAGTGCTGTGCTCTGTGGTATGGCAGGCAAGAGCCCTTCTAGACTCCGTGGAGTTTAGAGCTGAATTTCTTCTTCCTATTATTCAATTTTTGCACAATTCCATTAAGGAGAAAAAGAGGTCTAGAGTTAGAAGGACCCACAATTTATGCCCTTGGACTTTCCCTAAGTTCCTACCTCAAGTGAAAACCTAGTCATACTAATCAATCACGATCAAGTCATAAAAGGACGTCCTTTAGTGCAGTGATCTTGGGCCGGGCTGCACATTGGAATTACCAGGGGAGCTTTTGAGAAATACCAATGACTGGGTCCCCCTCCTGACCAGGTAAATCAGAGCTTCTTACAGGTGGGGGCCCAGGCATCAGTATTTTAAGACTCCCAGGTGATTCTAACAAGGAGCCACTTTTAAGCACAATGGTCTATTGTACGAGCAAGGAAAGTTTGGGAATTTCACTCCTGGGCCATATATAATGTGAACGATGACATGTATTTTGAGCATGTGGGAAAAGCCAGCCTGTACTGCCAGAGGGAACTCTTGGACTTCTACAAGAGAGGTATTTCTGATTTTAAAGTGAAACCACTGTGGGGCTAGGGGAAGATAGAATATATGGCCATGTGAAGGTCCACAGAGTATCATTTCAGGTCCAGAAATGTGGTGTGCAGAAGAAAACTCTAAGTTAGAATTTGGATGATGGAACGACAGGAGTTTGTGGTGGTGGGGATATGTGTATAGTAGGTTTTGGGTTGGTCTGGGTGAAAAATTCCCACACCGTAAATGATAAAGAGAGAATCTTTCATTTGCCTGGAAAGAATGAGAGATAAGACAGTTAGTCCATGGGGAGGTTTAGGGACCCTGAAAACTTCAGTGAAAATAG
>RJWJ010032979.1:0-18187 GCA_004363605.1 Indri indri
GGGCAGAAAGCACCAAGCGGTCGCGATGGCCTCTCATCAGGCCCACAGCGGTGCCGAGAGCAGAAAGCGAGCGCTCTGACTGCAGCACCATGGGCTCAGCAGGAAGGACTGATCCCACCAGAAGCAGCTCTGGCCCCTCCTGGCTCTCAGCCTGGTGGCAGCTACAGGACCAGGGCCAAGAAGCCACCCCTCTCGGAGGTCCAGCCGCCTGGTAGGGTCTGGTGCTCTATGCTGCTGGCTCTGGGTAAAAACACAGGTGGAGTTGCTGGCCGGCCATGTGACCCAGCCCTCCATGTCCCACCTGCCCCCTCCGGCCCCTCCCAGGAGCCTTCAGGGAAAGGTCACCTGAGCCCAGAGTCTGGGAGTCCCCTTCCGCTTCCCCAGCCAGCATCTACCTGGCACCTCCAGCCCCACCGCGGCCTGGGAGGAGCAGCTGATGGTTGGTGGGGTATCAGGGGAAGGACCCCTGTCCGCACAACAACGAGGAAACAGCTGAGCAAACTGAGAACCAACGGCACAGTCACACAGCAACCTGTCACCCCAGCACTGGACAGGCAGGCAGACACTGAGTCACACCTCACTGGGGGCAGAGACCACGGCTGGAGCCCCACTGGAAAGGACAAGGAAAGGGGATCAGCTGGGGACAGAGAAACACATGTTCACCCAGCTCCGTGGAGGCCTCTGCTGAAGCCCCGAGAAGCCCCCACTCAGCTGCTGAGGGAGATACCTGAGGGGCGCCGGCCAGGCCCCCCGCCTCTCTCAGAGGGGCGGTCCTGCCCTCAGCCCCAGGGAAGCAAGGAGGCCCGTCTTGAGCAGAGCCTTGGTCTTGGGATGCAGGACCAGGGCCCAAACCTGCCCATCAGGGCTGAGCAGGCACCTGGGGAGCAGCGTGGGGACAGACCATGGCTGGAGGGTGAGAAGCTGGCAAAGACAGGAGGGACAGAGAGAGGGACATGTTCAGAGATGGACAGAGGGACAGGGAGGGAGAGGGACATGCTCACATGGACAGAGGGACAGGGAGGGAGAGGGACACATTCCCAGATGGACAGAGGGACAGGGAGGGAGAGGGACACATTCCCAGATGGACAGAGGGACATGGAGGGAGAGGGACAAGCTCTGAGATGGACAGAGGGACAGGGAGGGAGGGATCCTCCGTGCTTGCTTGCTGCCGCCCTGCCCGGCCGCCTGGTACTCTCTGTGTTATCGAGATAAACATCCCTCTTTTGCTAAAGGTAAATCAAGTCATTTTTGTCTTTGGAACAAAAAGAGCTCCAATTGGGGCCACCCTTGTCCCCTTCGCAGGGCTTGTGCTGATTCCCAGGGGATGTCGCCAGCCACAGGGTTTATGGGGCACATGCACAGCTCCTCGCTAGCCCTCGTTAGCGGTTCTCAGCACGGGGTCCCAACTGCAGCATCCAGCACCTGAGCAGAGGAGGGATGCCAGTCCCCCCGCCCCAGGCTGCAGGACCACACGCCCTGGGCGCGGCCCGATTTGAGAAGCACTGCCCTGAACAACGTCCTACCCATCCCTCCTGTGACAGCTGAGCAAACTGAGGCAGGTGGAAAGTGCCAGAACCCCAAGGTGGGTATCTCCTTAGCACCCTGTGTCTGACTTTCGTTTAGCAAGAGGTTAGGCGCTTGCAGAAAGGTGGGCTGAGGGGCCCACACACGAAGGAGGAGGCACCATCACCCACACCCTGCGGGAAGAAGGGGCCGCAGGTTCACCCCAGGACACAGCCTTGCCATGCAGGTGGGTAGGACAGCACCGCCGAGCTCTGTGCCAGCGTGGCCGTGTGGGAAAGAGTCCTCGCTTCCTCAGAAAAGGGAGGACGTGAAGAGCTCCCTGCAGCTCCACAAGCTGTTGTGAGCTCGGAACTTAAATGTTAGAGATGGGCAGGGTCCAAGACTCATTCAGGTAAGGAAGGAAAAAGGGCAAGGAAGCGCCCAGGCAGCTGGGTTTTTGGTTTGAGGAGCTGTCTCTCCACCCTCCTGCCAAGAGGGTGCGCAGGGGTCCTGGGAGATGCAGGCAGAGACCCCCGCATCCCCTATGGGGAGGGCCCCTCCTGGGACCCCTCACTCCATCCCGCCTTGCTCCACCTGCCCTGAAGCCCTCCCAGGCTCCCACCCTCTCTCAGGGCTCAGAGCTCGCCCTGCTACGAAGCCCAGTCCCCAGGCCTGGTCTGTACCCTGCCACTGTCACCAAACACGGGTGTGTCGACCTGGTGGAGATGGGCGCCATGTTGACCCCTTACTACTCGGGAGGCAGGCCATGTGTCTGCTGGCAGGGCTGCACTCGTGTTCGTGGGACAGACACACGTGCCGCATCCTGCCAGAAAGTGGACAGCTGTCTCTGCCTCAGCCTGGCTCCAACTTGCCACAGACAGCCATGCCCGTGTTTTGAGGACCCAAGTGAACAACACAGGCCACCAAAACCCCAAATTACCCAGGCAGTGACTAAAGATAAAGCAAAGGACTCTGCCATCATAAGCCTCAGAGGACTGGGCTCCGCTGGGCTCCACAGGGCCTGGGGAGCAGGCTGGGCTTAGGGGGAGTCCTGGGGGTCCCCTCAGAGGGGAGGGGGCCCTGGAGACAGAGATGAAAAAGGAGGGCGGAGACCCTGGGGGCCAGATCTTAAAGGCCATGGTCTGGTGTTTGGGTTTAACCCAAATCCCTGAAAGCAGAGGGAGGAGCAGGGAAGGAGCCAGACCCTGAGGCTGGGCACAGAGACAGGGACACCCCAACCCGGCCAGGCCCCTGAGAGCAGGGCCACCCTCAGCGCCACCACCATGGCCCTACCCAGGCCCAGACCAGCTCTGCTCTCCCTCGTCTCCCCTTCGCTAAGTCCCTTCTCCCCGACTCCCATCTTCCCTCCTTCCTCCTCTCCTCCCTGTAGGCACACAGGCTCACCACGCGTGGTCCCCACATATCCCCAGGTAGGAGCCCCGGGCCCAAGGCCTGCTCCACCAGGACATGGGAAGGCAGGCGCCAGCGGGAAGGTCAAGTCCTGGGCCCAGGTATACACGAGTGGCAGGTCCCGCAAAGGCACTTGTTGGCCATCAGGTGAACGGGCTGTGACCAAAGGAGCTGAGAGGGTCCTCTCGGCCTGCCCTCAGAGGGGCATTTTGTGGCCCCTGCTGTTCCCCCACCTCACCCATCCCTCACTGTCACCTCCACACCCAGCAAGGTGGAGCCCAGCTTGGGTCCCCCTATAGCATCAAAAACATTACATAGAAATTAATGTAACCAAGCACGTACAGGACCTGTACACTAAAAACTATTTTAAAAATGCTGAAAGAAATTAAATAAGACCTTTAAAAAATGGAGAGACATATCATGTTTGCGAATTGGAAGCCTCAGTATTGGTAAACTGTCAATTTTCCCCAAACTGGTCTATAAATTCAATGCAATCTCAATCAAAATCCCAGCAGGATTTTTTTTCTTTGATGAGAGATCTTTTTTTATTACAGATTCAGTCTCATTACTCATAATTAGTCTGTTCAGGTTTCCTATTTCTTCTTAGTTCAGTCTTGGTAGGTTGTATTAATATGTGTCCAGGATTTGAGCAATTTCTTCTAGGTTTTCTAATTTGTTGGCGGGTAGCTATTTGTGACAATCTCTAATGATCCTTTGTATTTCTGTGCTATTAGTTGTAATATCTCCTTTTTCATTTCTAATTTTATTTATTTAGGTCTTTTCTCTCTCTTTTTTTTTGGCTAGTCTAGCTATTGGTTTGTCAATTTTGTTTATCTTTTCAAAAAACCAACTTTTCATTTCATAGATCTTTTTTATTAATATTATTTTTCTTTTACATTTTTTTTAGTCTCAGCTTTATTTATTTCTCCTCTGATCTTTATTATTTCTTCTACTAATTTTGAGTTTGGCTTGTTCTTGGTTTTTTAGTTCCTTGAGATGCATCATTACATTATTTCTTGAAATCTTTCTACTTTTTTAATGTAGGCGTTTATTGCTATAAACTTCCCTCTAATACTGTTTTGCTGTATCCCATAGGTTTTGGTATGTTGTATTTCTATTTTCATTTACTTCAAGACATTTTAAAATTTCCTTCTTAATTTCTTCATTGACCCATTGGTCAATCAGGAGCATGTTTACTTTTCATGTTCCAGAGGAACAATTTTGAAAGTTCCTCTTATTATTGATTTCTAGTTTTATTTTATTGTAGTCAGAAAAGATATTTGATATGATATCAATTCTTTTAAATTTATTGAGACTTGTTTTATGGCCTAACATGTGGTCTATCCTGGAGAATGTTCCATGTGCTGATGAAAAAAATGTGTATTCTGCAGCTGTTGGATGAAATGTTCTGTAAATGTCTGTTAGGTTCATTTGGTCTAAAGTGCTCTTTAAGTCCAGTATTTCTTTGTTGATTTTCTGTCTAGATGATCTGTCCAATGCTGAGAGTGAGGTTGTTATGTCCCCAACTATTATTATATTGGACTCTATCTCTCCCTTTAAATCTAATAATGTTTGCTTTATATATCTGGGTATTCTGGTGTTGGGTGCATATATATTTACAATTGTTATATCCTCTTGCTGAATTGATCCCTTTATCATGATATAATGACCTTCTTTGTATCTTTTTACAGTTTTTGATTTAAAGTCTGTTTTATCTCATATAAATATAGCTATTCCTGTTCACTTTTAGTTTCCATTTGAATGGGATATCTTTTTTTAACCCTTCACTTTCAGTCTGTATGTGTCTTTACAGGTGAGGTGAATTTCTTGTTAGTAACATATAGTTTAATCATGTGTTTTATTCATTCAGCCAGTCTATATCTTTTAAGTAGAGAATTTAATTCATTTACATTCAAGGTTATTATTGCTAGGAGAGGACTTACTCCTATCATTTTGTTAATTGTTTTCTGGTCGTTTTGTGTACCCTTTGTTCCTTTCTTCCTCTCTTATTTGTTTTTGTTTTTGTTTTGTAGTTTGGTGGTTTTCTGTAGTGATAAGATTTGATTCTTTTCTCTTTCTCCCGTGTATATGTGCTCAACCTGTGAGTTTTATACTTTTGTGTGTTTTCATAATAGTAATTATCATCTTTTTACTTCCAAATGCAGGAGTCTCTTGAACATTCTTATAAATTAAATGGTGATGCATTCCCTAAATTTTTGCTTGTCTGGGAAAGACATTATTTTTCCCTCATTTCTGAAGGATAGCTTTGCTGGGTATAGTATCCTTGGCTGACGATTTTCTTTTTCTTTCATTCCTTTGAATATATCATCCCATTCTCTGCTGGTCTGTGAGGTTTCTGCAGAGAAATCTTCGGTTAGTTTAATGAGGATTTCCTTATATGTGACTTGACACTTTTCTCTTGCTGTTTTTAAAATTATCTCTTTGTCTTTAACTTTTGACAATTTGACTATAATGTGCTTTGGGGAGGACCTTTGAGTTTAAACTATTTGGGAATCTTTGAGCTTCCTGGATCTGGATGTCCATATCTCTCCCAGACTTGGGGATTTCCTGCTATTATTTCATTAAATAGGTTTGCTACACATTTTCCCTTCTGTTCTCCATCTGGAATTCCCATAATACAAATATCTGTGTGCTTAATTGTGTCCCATAAGTTTTGTTGGCTTTCTTCACACTTTTTCATTCTTAATTCTTTTTTCCCCCTCTGACCGGGTGCTTTCAAACAATCTAATTTCAAGTTCAGAGATTATTTCTTCTATTTGATCAAGTCTGTTGAAGCTCTCTATTGTATTTTTTATTTCACTTATTGAATTATTTAGTTGTAGGATTTATGTTTGGTTCTTTTTCTTTTTTATGATTTCTGTCTTTGTTGAATTTTATATGCATATCACACATTGTTTTCCTGATTTTGTTGAATTATCTGTTTGTATTTTGTTGTATCTTGTTGAGTTTTCTTAATATCATTATTTTGAATTCCTTTTCTGGCAATTCATTGATTTCCTTTTCATTGGGGTCTGTTTTTAGAGAGTTACGTTCCTTTGATGGTGTCATATTTATTTGCTTTTTCATGTTTCTTGTGTCCCCACATTGATGTCTGTGTGTATGGTAGAATGATCATCACTTCCAGACTTTCTAGGCTGGCTTTTGTAGACAAAGTATTTCACTTGCAATTGGGTCTTAGGGTGCTATTTAGGAAGGGTGTGGTGACTATTTCCCCATAGGTGCAGTAGTATAATCTCTGCGCAGCTTCTACAGCTTTGTTCAACATCAGCAGTAACTGTGGACATCTCAGCAGTCTACACTGTAGAAGTTTGTGGTAGCAGTGGCAGCAGTGTAGGATGTTAATGTCCTCAGTGTCAATGGCTTTCGGGGCCCTCCTACTCTCATTTTCCCCACAATGGGTAGACCTGTGATATCAGGTCTGACACAGCCCACAAGCAGCTACAACAATGCTGGGTTCCAGCTGCAGATGCTTGGAGTGGCTGTGGGCCTGGGGTCCTAGGCTCAGGGTCTGTAAATCTATTGTGGCATCTGGGTCTTGGGGTGCAGGTTCTTCTGTGTGGCACAGTTGGATGTAGGTTGCCCACAGAGCCAAGACCTGTGACTCTGAGGCACCCCTAGCAGCTTGGGCCCAGGAGGCTGGGTTATAGCTGTAATTCTACCCCTAGGGGGCAGGGCCCTCCTGAGAAGACTCCTAGATGGAAAGGATACTCTAGAGGTTTGGGCCTGGAGAGTAAGTGATGGCTGCAATTTGGGAAGCTGAACCAATAGAGCTCAGTGACAACTTGGGTCCCAGGGGATGAAGCACCATGTTGTACTAACTCCAGATGCTGGGATGGTAAGGCTCAGCAGTATCCCAGACTCTGTGACCCCAGAATGGTGGATCACAGCTGTCATTTGGACCTAGAGGGGCAGAGAATAGCACAGCAATGATGCCACTCTTCAAGGAGAGGTGTGTCTCAGCAGCTCAGACCCTAGGGAGCTAGTTCAGCTCCAGGGAAGCAGGGTATTAGAGTTTTTTGGCCTGCATAGTGGAGTGTCTCAGTTTAACCACTGCTCTGTTTCCCCGAGACTTGGGGTACTACAAAAGCTCAGCCCTGGGATGCATAGCTGCTCAGCTCAGCCAAGGCACCAATTCCCAGGGGGTGATGTGCTGTTTCAAATCAGGCCTGGGGAGCATGACTGTTATGGGAGACCCAGGCACCATTCACTTCCTGGGATGCAGGGTGCTGCTTCAACTTAGGCACCAGGGAGATGTGATTGTCTGAGCAGCCAAGGTACTGTTTTCCCAGGAGTCAGGGTACTGCTTTACCTCTGGTCTAAAGAGTTAGAGGGTGGGATAGATGGAGAAGCTCTGCTTGGTCCCATGGGGCAGGGTGTAACAGCTGCCTACAGCTCAGCTTGGGGATTTTGGACCATCAAGCTGGGGTGATTCAGCTTCAGGGATAAAGGGGGACTGTGAGCAAGACATACTCCAGCTGTAGTTCCAATTTCAAGATGGTGTAGCACAGTAGCCATGTGGGCCACAGGGCACAGTGCACGCTGTTGGCTCCTTCTTTTGGAGAAACACAGCTATGTGGACTCCAGGCACCTCCCTCAGCTGGGGTTAGTGCCTGTGAGGACTGCAGGGAACCCCAGTGGTGAGGTCTTTAGGTGACCAAAGTGTTGATGAGGGTTGCTGGAATCTTCCTGCTTACCTTCTTGTGGTAGGGAGAAGTCCCTGTTAGTTCTCAGCTAATCCCAGGTCAGGGATGTGGTGGTGCAGGTCTGGCGTATCCTTCCCGCCTTTATTTGGCTGTTTCAAGTTTCTGTGCTCACCAAAGTTTCTGTCACACTTCGGATGCACTCTGGTGCTCTCCCTCAGGTTTTCTCATTAAAACGTTGTTGTCCTGGCTTTCTTTATGAGGGGCATGAGCACTAGGGGCTTCTAGTTAGCCATCTTGCTGCCATCACCACTTATTTTGAAATAATTACAGAGTTACAGGAAGTTGTGAAGAAATGTCCCATGTACCCTTCCCCCAGGCTGCCCCAATGGAAACATCTTGGGAAGCTATGGCACAACATCAGATCCATGGGACTCACATTGGTCAATCCACAGAGCTTATTCAGATTCCATCCATTTTACATGCACTCGTTTGTGGGCATGTGTGTGTGTGTGTGTAGCTGTATGCAATTTCATCACATGTAACTTTGTATAACTGCTGACACAATCAAGACACAGAACTGTTTGGTGGCCACAGGGCTCCCACAAGCTGCCTCTTTACAGGCACATCCCCCATCCCTATTCCCTGGAAATCAGTTATCTGTTCTCCTTAGCTATAATTACATTGTTTCAGGAATGTTATCTAAATGGAATTATGCCATATGTATATTTTTGAGATTGGCTTTTTCACTCACCGTAATTTCCTTGAGGTCCATTGGAGTTGTGTGTATCATAGTTCATTCCTTTTTATTGCTAAATAGTATGCCAGGGTACATAGATATACCAGTTTGTTTATCCATCCACCCATTGAAGGACATTTGGGTAGTTTCCTTTTTTTGTCTATTACAAATAAAGCTGCTAGAATATTCATATATATATATATATACATATATATTTATATATTTTAGTGACATAAAATTTCATTTCTTTAGGATAAATACCCAAGAGTACAATTGCTGGATCATATGCTTAAGTGTATGTTTAACTTTATAAAAAACTGTCGAACTTTTCCAGAGTGGCTGTATCATTTTACATTCTCACCATCAATGTATGAGCTCCAATTTCTCTGCATCCTTGCCTGCATTTGGTTCTGTAATAGGTAGAAAAAATGGCCCCCACAGAAGTCCACATCCTAATCCTCACAACCTGTGGAACATGTTATGTGAGGGGAAATTATGATTTCAGATGGAATTAAGATTTTTAATTAGTTGACCTTAAGAAAAGATTATTCTGGATTATCTGGATGGACCCAATGCAATCACAAGAGTCCTTTAAACGTGGAAGAGGGAGACAGAGTGTCAGAATGATATGATATGAGAAAGACTTGACCAGCCAGCCATCGCTGGATTTGAAGATGGATGGTGGCTAATGCCCTCACAAAACTCAATTTGGACTTCTGACCTTCAGAACTGTAAGATAATAAATGTATGCTGTTTTAAGCCACTAAATTTGTGGTAATTTGTTACAGTAACAATAGGAAACTATTTGACTGTTTTAGGTGTATGGTGGCATCTTAACATGATTTAATTTGCATCTCCCCAATGGCTAATGATGTTGAACATCTTTTCATGTGCTTTTTGCCAAACATATACATATATATCTTTGGTGAAATGTTCTGTCAAGTCTTTTGCCTATTTTCTAATTGGATCAATTGTTTTTTAAATATCAAGTTTTGAACATTTTAAAAATATATTCTAGATAAAAGGCCCCTGCTGGATATGTGATTTGCAAATATTTTCTCCTCGTCTATAATTAGTCTTTTCATCCTCTAAAATGGTAGTTTTTGATGTGAATGAAGTCCACTATATCAAAATTTCCTTTTATTCATCAGGCTTTTGGTGTTAAGTCTAAAAGTATCTTGCCTAGTCCCAGATCTCAAAGATTTTCTCCTATGTTTTTTTCCAGAAGTTTTATAGTTTTTGTTTTACATTTCAGTAAAGTGTCCAATTGTTCTAGCACCATTTGTTGAAAAGGCTATCTATCCTCCACTGAACTGCTTTTTCTCCTTAAGCAAAAATTAGTTAAGCATGTTTGTGGGGATCTGTTTCTGGGATCTCTATTCTATTGCATTGATCTATGCGATCTTTATTACCGTGGCTGTGTGGTAAGCCTTCACATAGTGAATTTTCTTCTTTTTCATACTTGTTTTGGCTATTCTATGGTCTTTTATCTTTTTGTATAAATTTTAGAATAAGTTTGTCTACATATACCAAAAACCTTGCCGAGATTTTGGTAAGAATTGCGTTAAACCTATAGATCAATTTAGGAAGAGTTTTCATCTTTACTATGTTGAGCCTTCCAATTCATGAACATGGCTCGTCTCTCCAAGTATTTAGATCTTCTTTGATTTGTTTTCTCAGCATTTTGTAATTTTTGTTATATAGATTCTGTACATGTTTAGTTAGATTTATACCTAAGTATTTCACGTTCTTTGGATCAATTATTATATAAATTATATTTTTTAAATTTTGGTTTCCTCTTGTTCATTGTCAGTATATAGAAATGAAATAGACTTTTTTGCATTGATCTGGTATCCTGTGACCTCACTAAACTCATTAATTCTAGGAACCTTTTTTTTTTGGATTCCTTGGGATTTTATTTTCTATGTAGTCAATCATGTCATCTACAAATAGAGACAGTTTTATTTCTTCCTCTCCAATTTTGATGCCTTTTATGTATCTTTATTTTCTTGTTGCAGTGGCTGGAACTTCCAGTACTATATTGAAAAGGATTGGTGACAGCAAATTTTCTTTACTTGTTCCAGAACTTAGAGAGAAAACCCCCAGTTTGTCACCATTAAGTATGACACTAACTGTAGGTTTTTGGAGGATGCTTTTTATGAGGTTGAGGAAATTCATCTCCATTTCTAGTGTGCTGAGGGTTTTTATCATGAATGACTGTTGAATTTTGTCACCTGTTTTTTTCTGAATCGATTTATATAATCATATGTTTTTCTTTTTCAGCCTGTTGATATGGTAGGTTACAATAATTGATTTTTAAATATTGAACCAACCTTGCATATCTGGAAGAAATCCCATTTGGTCTATATATTGTTGGATTTGATTTGTTGAGGATTTTTTGTGTAAAATTTCATGAGAGATTGCTGTTTAGTTTTCTTTTGTTATGCTGTGTTTTCTGATTTGAAATCAGGGTAATCCTGGCCTCATAAAAGAAGTTGGGAAGTATTCCTTCCTCTCAGTTTGTGAGAGAAATTGTGTGACATTAGCGTTAATTCTTAATTCACTTGGGCCTGGAGATTTGTTTTTCAGGAATTTCAAAATTATAACTTCAATTTCTTTAATTGTTATAGGACTATTTATCTATTTCGTCTTGCTTGGATTTGGTACTTTGTAATTTTTGAGACATTGGTCCATTCTAAATTGTTGAATTTATGAGTGTAAAACTGTTCATAGTAATCTCTTATTATCTTTGTAATGGCTGTTCTGTTCTGATATACTCTGTTTCACTCCTGATAAAGATGATTTGTGTCTTCTCTCTTTTCATCTCTATCATTGTTGCTCTAGGTTTATCAATTTTATTAATTTCTTTGAAGAATCTTTTTTTGTTTTATTCTTTTTCTCTACAGTTTTCCTGTTTTCAATTTCTTTGATTTCTGCTCTTGTCATTTGTATTTCCTCCCTTCTGTTTGCTTTAGGTTTCTTTTCTTTTCTTTTTCTAGTCTCTTGAAGTAGCCACTTAGATTATTGATATGAGGTCTTTCTTCTTTTCTAATGTAATCATAGTGCTATAAACTTCCCTCTCAGCACTATTTTAGTTGCATTCAACAAACGTTGATTGTTTTCATTCGGTTCTCTATGTATCTTTTAATTTCTTTGGGACTTTGTCTTTGACCCATGGATTATTCAGAAGTATGGTGTTAAATTTCCTATCAAATGTTTGGAGATTTCCCTGTGTTTCTCTTAATGATTTCTACTTTAATTATATTGTCATCAGAGGGCATAATCTATGTGATTTCAATTCTTTTAAATTTGTTAAGCTTTGTTTTATGACCCAGGTTATGGTCTGTTTTGGTGAGTGTCAATGGAACACACAGCTTCGATGTGTGTTCTGCTACTGTTAGTTGTAGGGAATGTTCTATAAATATTAATCAGATCCTGTTAGTTAATGGTGTTGTTCAGTTCTTCTATATCCTTGTTCATTCTCTATTTAGTAGTTGTATCAATTCCTGAGAGTGGAATTCCTGAAGCCCCCAACTATAACTGTTGCTATGAATGTTTGTGTCCCCTTCAAAACTCACGTTGGAATTTAAACCTCAATGTGATAATATTAAGAGGGAGGGGTCTTCGGGAGGAGATTAAATCATGAGGGCAGAGCTCTCATGAAAGAGATTAGCAACCTTATAAAAGGGCTGGGGGGAACTAGATAGGCTCTTTTTGTCCTTCCACCTTCTGCCATTTGAGGACATAGTGTTCTCCCCACTCCCATGTGAACATGCAGCAAGAAAGCCCTCACCAGACACCAGATGCCAGTGCCTTGATCTTGGACTTCCCAACCTCCAGAACTGTAAGAAATAAATTTCAGTTGTTTATAAATTACACAATCTTAGGTATTTTGTTATAACAGTACAAATAGACTAAGACAATTGTGGATTTGTTTATTTCTCCTTTCAGCTCTACCAGTTTTGCTTCATGTATTTTGAAGATCTGTTCATACACATTTAGGATTGCTATACCTTCTTGGTAGAGTAATCATTTTATCATTATGTAATGTCAATCTTTGTCCCTAGTAATTTTCTTTGCTCTGAATTCTACTGTATCTTATATTAATGTAGCCACTCCTTCTGTATTAATAAAAATTTTAAAATTATATTTTTGATAAATATTTACACAATATATATTTTTCCATTTTTTTACTTTCAGTGTATCTATTTTGAAGTGACTTTCTTATAGGTGGCATACAGCTAGGTCATTTTTTAAAATTCATTCTGTCAATCTTTGTCTTTAATTGGTGTATTTAGACCATATAAATTTAAAACAATTATTGATATGTTAGGCAGTAGACTGCCATTTTATTATTTGTTTTCTGTTTGTTCCCTTTGTTTCTCATTCCTCTTGTTTCATTTTTCTTGCCTTCATGCAGATTTCTTGAACCTTTTTTACAATGCTATTTAAATTTACTTGTAATTTTTTGGTAATTGCATCGTATAGTTTTCTTAGCAGTTGCTCTAGGTATCACCAGATACATATATAACTTGTCACAGTCTGCTCGTGTCAACATTTTATCACTTTGAGTGAGTGTAGAAACCTCACTTTCATTAGTGTCTCCTTATCCTCCCAAAACTTAAAATATAACTGTCTTAAGTATTTCCTCTATGTTGAGGAGCCACATTGGGTGGTGTTAGTATTTTTGCTTCAGCCATAAAATATGATTAAAGAAATTTATAAAGTGATGAATGGTCTATTATATTTACTTTTATTTTTATCCTTTCCATTTTTTTTCTTTCCTTGATGAAAGTTCTAACCTTCTTCTGCTATCGTTTTTTTTATGTTTGGAGAGCTTCCTTTTGCCATTCTTTAAGGATAGATCTGCTAGCAATAAATTCTCTTAGTTTTTCTTCCTTTAGGGGTGTCTTTATTTCCCCTACAGTCCTAGAGGATAATTTCACTGGTTATGGAGTTTGCAGTTGACGGTTCTATTCTTTCAGCCCTTGAAAAATATTGTGCCACTCACTTTTGACTGCCATGGTGTCAGGTGAGAAATCTACTGTCATTTGAGTTACTGTTTCTCTATTGATAATGTATCATTTTTCTCTGGCTGTTTGAAAGATTTTTTTCTTTGTCTCTGGTTTTCAGAAGTTTAATCATTGTGTGCCTTGGTATGGACCAATTTGGATTTTTACTATTTGGGATTTTCTCAGCTTCTGTAGATTTGTGTCTTTTGTTAAAACTGGGGTATTTTCAGATATTATTTCTGTCATTATTTTTTCAGCCCTCAGTTCTTCTTCCCCCCTTCTGGTATTCTGATGATATGAATGTTGGATATTTTGTCTTGTCTCCTAGATCCCTCTGTTCAGTTTTTTCCAGCCTGTTTTCTCTCTGTTGTTCAGAATGTATAAGTTCTATCGATCTGTCTTCAAGTTTACAGATTCTATCCTCTATCATCTCCACTCTACTACTGAGTTCATTCAGCAAAGTTTTTAATTTGGTTAGTGTATTTTTCAGTTCTGTAATTTCCATTTGTTTATAAAAAACTTATAAAACTTTGCTATGCTTTTCTATTTCTACATTTGTTTCAAGTGAATTTGAAATTGCTTGTTGAAATGTTTTCATGATGACTGCTTTAAATTCTTTGTCAGATAACTCCAACATCTGATTCATCTTGGCATTGGCATCCGTTGATTGTTTTTCTCATTCATTATTGTGGTTTTCCGGGTTCTTGGTATGATGAGTAATTTTAG
Organism: Indri indri; assembly: GCA_004363605.1. NCBI lineage: Eukaryota > Metazoa > Chordata > Mammalia > Primates > Indriidae > Indri > Indri indri. Next base: position 14,052 of record RJWJ010032979.1, read on the forward strand.
ATTTTATCCTGGACACTTTGGTTGTTATATCAGGAGACTCTTAATCCTATTTAGGTCTTCTATTTTAGCAGGCAGTCACCCTTTTTAGGTTTAACATATAGATCTGGACTACTTTTGTGGGTTGTAGTTCCAGTGGCAGTGTATTTAGTTTTCATAGCCCTTGCAGTACTGTGCTGGTGCTGCTGCCTGTGATGGTGGAAGGTGCTTCCACTGGGCCTGGGGTTTTTTATGGCACTTGGTGGAGGACAGGGAGACACAGGCTCCACTGACACTGCCTTGTGGGTTGATTGGCCCTCGCTTCGGTGTCCTGACTGTGAAGTACAAAGCCCTAGCTCTGTCGGGCTTCCCCTTTCCCAGTCCTTTGACCTTTTCTTATAGTTTGTTTGTTTGTTCATTTGTTTTATCTATGCCTCTTGGCAGTTTAGGTTGCAGGGCTCCCTGTGCCCAGTCCAGGGAAGGTGGGAGATAAAAAGACAGCCCAAGGGAATCACCACCATGTTGTTCTCAAGTCCCAAGGTACCTAGCCAGTCTGCCTTCTTTCCAGCTTCCAGGGTCACTTTATGGGGGTCTGTTGAATTATGTCCAGAGACGTAGGATCTGGGAAAAGTGAGTCTACACCATCTTGTTCTGGAACTGGAATTCTAGCTCTGGGAGATTTTATCATCACAGTATCTTCTTTATACAACCATTGCCCCTAAGGTGGCAATTTTGGTGGATGGCAGCCCACATAAACGGAACTGGGGCTTTAGGTTCTCAGAAGGTTCTGGCCATTGTGAGGGGTGGTGAGAAGGCAGGCAGAGAAGAGCTGGGAGGTGGAAGGATGAACAGGAGACAACAGGAGAGAGTGATACAGAGCCTCATGCAGCTGTCACAAGCCCGCTCTGTGCCCAGGGGGAAGAGGGAGCCCTGGCCCCACAGATCCCTCTGTCTGAGGGGCCAAAAGTGCCAGGGCTATTGCAGCACAGCATGGAAAGTGCAAAGGCTCTGGGGTGTGGGGAGACAGACGGATGCTGAAAAGGGACACAGTAAGGAGAGGAGGAAAGACCCGCTCGGGCCTCTGAGCCCTGGAATCTGATGCTTCCTCGGGGGACTAAGGGCTGACATTCCCCTAGGAGACTGTCAGGTCCCACCCGCATCCCTATGAATCAGAGACCCCTGCAAGCCAGAAGGGAAGGCAGAGCCAGGCATGGGGCCAGGAGGAGCTGGGGGGTGGGCAGGGTCCCCAGGTGGCATAGGAGGGAGTAGTGCTCCTCAGGGAAACAGGAGGTGGCCACTCTTCTCAGCCGTTCCCATCCCAGGGATAAAAATACCAGCTTGCAAAATCAGTTGCTAATCTTGTTGCTAGGTAGAGTTCAGCCTCTGAATTGCCATTTTGTGCTAAGTTTGGCTGAACAGCTTTTCCTGGGAATCAAAGACTCAGCCTGCAGGCTCTGGTCCCTGGAGGAGGCCCAGGGAGGCAGGCATCTTGCTCGTTGCTTTAAGGAGCAGGGGCAGCCTGGTTATTATTCCCCCTCCTCTGCCAGTCAGATCACAAACAGGAAGATGTGTCCCACCCAAACTGTGGAGAGGCAGATGTGGCCCCATGGAGAAGGCCTGTGTCCTGGGCCGGCTGAGCTGCCTTTGACTCTCTGGGAAAGCCATGACAGAGGTCCTCTTATTTGATTTAGTTTAACTTACTAAAAGAACGTGACCCTGGTGTGCAGGGGTCCAGCTTACGGCCGCAGGAAGGCTCCTGACCATCATGTTTCCTCACCGAGAAGCAGGAGGCAGGGCTGCCAGGCCTGTCCCTCATATGGGCCTCCAGCTGTTCTTTTTGTTTATTTTTTTTTAATAACAGCTTTATTGAGGTAAATTCACATAGCATAAAATCTACCCTATTAAAGTATACAATTCAGTGTTTTTAGTATATTGACAGAGCTATGCAGCCACCACCACTATCAAGTTTAGGACATATTTATCACCCCCAAAAGAAACCTGTACCCATTAAGAGTCACTCTTCATTCCTGCTATATACCAGCAAGCCTAGTCAATCACTGATATACTTTCTGCCTCCATGGATTTGCCTATTTCGTAGAAAAAATTTGGACCCCCTTCTCATACCACATACAAAAATAAACTCAAAATGGATCAAGAATCTAAATATAAGGGCTAAAATCATAAAACTCTTAGAAGAAAATGTAGGGGTAAATCTTCATGACTTTGGATTTGACAATGGCTTCTTAGATATGACACCAAAGTACAAGCAACAAAATAAAAAATAGATTAAATGGACTTCATTAAAATTAAAAACTTTAGTGCATCAAAAGACATTATCAAGAAAATGAAAATACAATCTACAGAGTGGAAGAAAATATTTTCAAATCATATATCTAATAAGGATTAGTATCCAGAATGTAGAAAGAACTCCTGCAACTCAACGACAAAGAGACAAACAATCCAATCAAAATATGGGCAAAGGACTTGAATAGACATTTCACCAAAGTAGATATACAAATGGCCAATAAGCATATTAAAAGATATTCAGTATCATTACTCAATAGGCAAATGCAAAAACCACAATGACATATACTTCACACATCCTAGAATGGCAATAATTAACACATTGACTGCCACACTAGAAAAAAAATTTTTTTCCTTGGGGCCATGGTGTTTTATTACAAAAATAGAATAAAAACTTTGAAAAGAAAACAATCCTTTCTAATTTAATGAAAACTTTGATAATTTTTACTGTTTTCTGTGCATGAGTTATATGCAACTTGTAAAATAGTTCTCACGGCTCCCAAGGTGAAGAGATATGTGAGTTACATATGCTTCACAAGGCCTCAGACTCAAAACTAGCATGAATTAAATACAACTCACATGACAGTTAATGTGTTAAGAAAAGAACATAACAAGTGTTGGTGAGGATGTGGAGAAATTGGAGCCCTCATACATTGCTGGTAGGAACATATTAATAAAATAGTACAGTTGCTGTGGAAAATAGTTTGGTGGTTCCTCAAAAGTTAAACATAGAATTACCACTCCTAGGTATATACACAACAGAATCGAAAGTAGGATTTAAGCAGACACTTGTATGCCATTGTTCATTGCAGCAGTTATTCGCAATAGCCAAAAGTAGGAAACAATTCAAATGTCCACCAACTGACAAATGGATAAACAAAATGTGGTATATACACATTCAATGGAATATCATTCAGCTAGAAAAAGGAATGAAGTTCTGATACATGCTACAATATGGGTGAACCTTGAAAACTTTATGTTAAGAGAAATAAGCCAGATACGAAAGGACAAATAGTGTATGATTCCACTTATTTGAAATATCTAGAATAGGCAAATTCATAGAGACAGAAAGATTACAAGGGAGGAATTGCTTAATGACTATAAGAGTTTCTGTTTGGGGTAATGAAAAAGTTTTGGAAAAATATAGTGGTGATGGTTGCACAACTTTGTGAATGTACTTAATGCCACTGAATTGTACACTTAAAATTTGTTAAAATAACAAATTTTGTTATATGTTAAAAATGTTTTCTATGTAGCCCAGGCAACACAGTGAGACTCTGTCTCAAAAAAAAAAAAAAAGTGTTTTCTATGCATTTTGGCTCCAGGAATAAACAGATTGCCTGGACAAGTTAATTAACCTCTAAACTTCATTTCCACATTTGTAAAATGGGAATAGATACAATACCCAGCCCATGAGATTGTTGTAAAAACCAAATGATATAATAATGTAACCACTTAGCACAAAGTCTGGCACATAAAAAGTGCTCAATAAAGGGAGCTGTCATAATTACTTTAATGTGTTCATTCTACTCTGTCTAGAAACACATTCAATTTGATACCATCTATAAAATTACCCTTCCTTGAGTTTCCATTGCCAGCTATGATGGAGTGCTTGGAGCAGATCACTGCCCTCACTGAGAATAACTAGAAAATTCAGATTTTAAAAATTGATTTGAAGGCAGTAGACAGCTTCAGACAACCAGGACTTGAGAAGCCAAGTTTCCAAAGAGAAGAGAATTGCAGAGAGAGGAGCTGTTATTCTGCACACCACTTACCTCTCCAAGGTGTTTACCAACTCTTGACTTAGAGAGAGGCTAGGAATCTGAGCACATAGATATTACTACTAAGAGGCAAAA